>VZTU01029222.1:74173-98413 GCA_013400835.1 Zapornia atra
CTCTGCCCCGCCGCTCGCCGCCACCGGCACCGCCGTCCTGACCACGCTTCTCCGGCGACAGTGACGGACAGAACTCATTGCCCAAGTGCTCTCCACCACCCTGATGATTCCCACTCCCCACCCCCAATAAAAACCCCAATTAAATCATGTAAGAGAAGACACTAGCGCCGAGAAGCAAAGCATGCCAAGCCAGTCCCGCCAGCGGAGGGTGAGCCGTCACCGGCACAGCCGTGACTCTTCCCTGTGTGTCTTGTCCCCTGTATCTTGTCACATTTATACCATGGCCGGGTAGCGGCAACGTTGTGGCTTCCGTGTCCCGTGTGGCGTTGGTGCATTTCACCGTCAGAGCAACTATAGAAGCCATATTAGACTACAGCGTGCTGGGGACCCCTGGGGATGGGCCCGCAGGCAAGCCGTGACCCCCCTTCTCCTTCTTCCATGTGTCCACCGTCCGCCCTGGTTTCTTGGGGCTCAGCGGTGGGGCTGGGCTGCCAGGAGGAGCCGCAGTGGCGCTGCCTCGGTGGTCGTGGATGCCGCTGTCATGGCCAGTGAGGGGACCTGCCAATGGAAAGGCTGGGATGCGGTGAAGATCTGGTGGTGGGGAAAAGGATTTTCCAAGCAATTTGGGGTGTTTCCTGCTGTGTCTGGCCAGGTGGTTCGTGTTTTGGGGCTGGGGTCCAGCTCGTCCCTCTCCCGGTGGCGCTGCGGTGGAACCCGGCCAGGCCATGTAGACACTTGGCTTCAGCCTCTTGGGATTAGAAGGAAGCAAATCCACCAGGTTTGGCAAAGAGCTTGGCCTGCTTTCCCTCCCCCCGCAACCCTGGGATGGAGGAGCAGCTCCTTTGGGAGCCCCAGGCTTGGAGGGGAGGGGGGATCCTGGAGCGAGGGACCCCCTGCGCCAGCCCTGCTCTGCCCTGTCCCGGCCCCCGCAGCGCTCGGCTCTGGCGGGAAGCTGCTTTTAACGCCCCTTCCTCTCGTGTGGACTGTTGTTGTTCCTGTCTCTTCTCGTTCCATGGTTATTTTGTAATGATATCCGTCTCCTTATTAAAGAAACGAGCTGAAAGGAGCCCCGGTTCTGGTCTTGCTACAGGGGCTCAGTGGGGTATCCGTGGTGGGAGGCAGGGCCCGGGGCCATGAGTCCAGGGATGATGGAGGGATGGGGGTGCAAGGGGTGCCAGTGAGGGCCCTGGACCTTCTCCCCCCACCCCAAAACACAAGTGTGCTCACACATGTGGTGGGGACATCTCCAGGTAGCCTCAAGACCTGGTTTCCCCAGCTGAGCGTGGCTGGCCCAGGTCCAGGCGCTGGGGGGAAGCCATCACAGGTCCCCACCATATTTTCCACCCCCAGCACACACTGTCTGGTCCAGATATTCCTGTTTTAGGTCCAGCCCTGCTTTGCAGAGGCACTGGACACCCCTAACCCTGAGGGGAAGAGCTCAAGCTGCAGGAACCTCCTCTGAAGCCTGAAACACGCAGGAGTCCAGCCACCTCACGTGGGACAATGGCACCAGTGCCCCAGTCTTTGCTGGAGACTCACCGGCACCAAGCTCCTGAGCAGAGCAAACACAGGGCTTGGCACCATGTCTGGAGATGGGCCCAAACCCTGCGGTGTTCCCATAACCCCCTGACCTGTCTGCCTCCCCGGCGGCTGGCAGCATCCACAATTCCTCCATTGGAGCTTCCTCCAGCACAGGTCCAGCACCTCACCACCCTCTGTTTTTTAGAGAGCAGTGAGGGGCTGGAAGGGGCTGCCCAGAGAGGGGGTGGGTGCCCCATCCCTGGGGGTGTTCCAAGGCCAGGTTGGATGGGGCCCTGGGCAACCTTGTGTAGCTCCAGGCCTGGAGGTTGGTGGCCCTGCCTGTGGCAGGGGGGTTGGAGCTCTGTGATCCTTGGGGTCTTTCCAACCCAGCCCAGTCTGGGATTCTATGATTCCTCATGCTGTAACACAGCTCTGGAGCTCTCCTGGCTCTACAGGCAATTGATACCCTTGTGCTACCAAAGTTTGGGGAGAAACAAGGCATTTGGGGGGTGGGGGGGAGCTGAACAACTTGAGCAGCTTCGCAGGCTCCAGACAGAGCTTCTAGTTTATCAACTCGTTATTTTATTCATTTATAAATACTGTTGTGTTTACAAGCATCATAGATGTGAAGAGTTTTTCCCAAACTTTCAAACACATAATACTTATAATACTATTTAACAACAACCAGTAAAACAAATCATTCATCTCAGGGGGGTTTGAAAGGCCACTCAAAAGTTGCATAAAAATACATTCTCTCCCCATCTCCTAAGCTAGTCCTGCTTCTCAAGGAGTTTATTTACAAAGAACCATCGTCAAACTCGCAGCCACAATCGGTGGCTTCACCCCAAGCAATAAAAATCAATTCACCCCAAGCAATTGCTTAGAAAAAAAGCAGCTCTTTGTGGTCCCCAAAGGAGACCACGGCTGGCAAACGCTCCGCTTCAAACAGGGATGGGTTTTAAAAGCTGCTGGCTCTGCACTCTGTCCCAAGCGCAGGGTGCAAGGTGTCCTACTCGTCCCCTCCTCAGTGCGCTGCTCAGGTCAGGCATGAAGTGAGACCAAACAAGTATTAAATCAATTCATCCTCAGGGATTCGGCTGGCGATCGCAGCGTCACGTGGAACACTCGCAGCTTCGACTGAGGTGCCGGTGGGTCCTGACCAGAGCCAGGGCTCAGGGGGATAATCCAGTGCTAAGCAGACGTCATCTGAAGTGGTTTGGCTTCACGAGGTGCCCCCAGAGGGGTTAAAGCCTTCTGCACCCTTCACAAACGGTCCCACAGGATAAAACACCACGAGGGTGCTGGTAGGATGGGGCAAAACGTCCCTGCGGGCGCGATGTGTCCGTCTGGGTGGGACCTTCTCCCCAGGACAGACACCAGGCTGCTTCACACCATCAGGAACCTGCCTCGTGAGACCACCAGGATCCAAAATCTTGTCCCTTGTCCTGCTGTGACGCACGAGCTGAGGTGCCCGTTGGCACACCAGCACCATGCCAACCACCAGCAGCCCCTTGGTGGGGAGCAGCAGGGACTGGGCTCAGCTCAGAGTTGAAGGAACCCCAGCCCAAAGCGAGGAGGGGGTCACTGAGGGGGAAAACCCACCAAGAACCACAGAAGTACTCACATAAAGAGTGCACCAAGTGGGAATGGTGTGTAGGAAAGCCATGGACTGGATCTCAGGACTTAAAGCTGTTAAATACAGCAGAGTTCAAATGAAGGAATATAAAAAGATGCCCATCTTAGGCAGTGCTCTGCGGAAACCCTGATGCCATCCTGGCTTTGGACTCTTCCTCCCCAAAGCACAGCAGCAGAGGAAGGGCCTCAGTGTACCAGAAGAAGCAGCATCTTGTGCTGCACCAAGTTACTCTGCTGCTGGCTGATGGTGGTGGAAAAGGAGCCTCTGCCCAGAGCTGCCTGGGAAAAACAGGCAGCTCTAAGAAGAGCCAGAGGGGTGGAAACAGGCAGGATGGGGAGGGGAAGGGAAAAATGGGGAACTAGGGGAAAAAACAAACCCCAAAGCAAAGAAAAAAAGCCCAAGGGAGAGGAAAATAAACACACCTCCTGAAGCCACAACCAGCCAAAGGTTCCAAAAAGCCCAGGGCTGACGGACAGAAACTTCACCCTCTTGAGCAAGTTCAAGAATTAGCTCAGGTTCAAGTATCTCCTCTATCGCTCTTATATCGCTGTGTCCCACAGCCTGGCAGCAGCCACAAGCCCACGGTCAGCAGAGGAGCCCAGGAAGGCAGGTCTGATTCCTTCATGGCAACCTCCAAGCTCAGTGACCGAGCCCACGATGCTGAGCCAGCAGCGGAGGGAGATCAAGGGACACAGGGAATGAGAGGATGAGTATGGAAGGACAGGGGTGGGAAAGCAGGGAGGGTACAGGCAGAAGTCTGCAAGAGGGAAGGTACTGGACAGGAGTCTGTTCAGGGGAAGCTCAGCAGATCTGATGACAGGTTACTGCTGCAATCATCAAACCCACACAGCACGTACAGGAGCCACTGTCTAAATGCCCATAGAGAGAACAATTTCAAACTGTTCCCAGTACATACAACATTAAAGAGGGTTGTTTTTTTGGGGGTTTTTTTGTTGGGTTTTGGGTTTTTTTGAGGTTTCCTTCAAGGTCAAGGCTTACTGCAAGCTTCTGACAGACTCAAAGACTTTCCTCCTCCTGTTAGTTACCAGCACATGCAAGGGTAGTGCCTTGTCCCTCTGACACCAACACACTCACCCCTTTCCAAGGCATGTAGGAGGACAAGCCATCATGGCTTCAGGCTCCTCCACCTTGAAACCCATCTATGTCATGCTTCTCTGACAGATGGGTGGGTGGGGCTGGACTTGGGCATTCCCTCCACCGAAAACCAGCACTGCCTGGTGTTTGCCAGCCTCCCACTGTGAATCACAGCAGGGCACCTGAAACACCAGAACAGGCTCCTCTACAGAGCTCTGCCTTCACAGAGACAGCAGGGAAACGGCCCACAGGGCTGTCAGGATGGGGAGGTTGGTTTGTGGTGTGGGAACGGCTCCCTGCAAGGTGATTCACACTTGTACACCTGGGAACGCAGCAAAGGATCTCCAGGGGCTCAAGCTCATCCTTGAGAAAGCCTGGCAAGTACCTGGGATACATCCTACACAGAGGAGCAAAAGTCCAGGTGCAATTAGCAGATGCTACTGACTACCGAGACAGGAGCCCCGGCAGGACACAGCGTGGTACCAAGTCACCCAGCCTGCAAGGAGAGGCAGGGTGAGGGCAAGGGGCTGACACCCAGAATGGGTGCTGATGTTACTGAGCGGGTTGGAAATCTGTTAAAGAGACTCAGTCTCCTGGGCTGAAAGGAGAAGGGGTCTGTGCAAAGCGACTGTGGGCAGCCTGTTACAGAAAGCAGCGCTGGTGGCTTTCACAGCATCACGTTGTAACCAGAGCCCCGCAGCTCGGGTGGGCTGATGTGCAGAGTCCCAGCCCACGCTCATGTTTCTCACCTGCAAAGGGCCTGGATGTGCCACATTGAGTTCTTTAGGCGTCCTGTTTTAAAGTAGGAGCCACCTACTCCATCCAGCTCAGAGTCCAACACCAAATACTGGGCTTCCAGAAGAAGTTTTGGCAGCTCAAACCCAGTCCTCGTGTTTCTCTTCTCCCTTGAATAAAACGTCCGAGACACCACGACATGCTTAAATTAAAAAGAATAAAATGGGAGAGGAGGGAGGGGGTGTTGTGGGGGATGCAGGGGCAGAGAGGGAATGTACAGCAAAGGGCAGGGCAAGGCGGGCGTGACGTTGATCCCACGGCTGGAACGCTTGCTGTACTGCTGACAGGAGGAGCAGAGGGGGTAGGGCTCAGTGGTGGGGTTGGCAGCTGGTGTAGGGCACCCCTCATCGTCCTGCCTTTGCTCAGGCTTCCTACTTGGAGAGCTTGCTGATGACACGAATGAGGGCTCCGTTCTCGTCCTTCAGCCTTTGGTTGTCCGACTTCAGCTCCGTCAAAATCTGCGGGGAGAGACAGAGGTGGGATTAGAGCTCAGCTCAGAGGGACCCGCAGGGATGCGGCAACCCCCCGGCCAGGGCGGCAGCGGGATGCTGGGCTCGTGTCCTCACGGTTTGGGTGCCCCAGCAGCGTGCAGAGCAGAGCTTCCCTCACTGCACCCTCCACCCAGCGCACTTCCACAGTCGGCAATTTCTCTGTAACATCTCTGGGCGTCAGGTGTGGAGGGCTTGAGGGGGCCAGGGAGCCCCTGGAGCTGGGAAGGCCGTGGTGAGAAGCGATACCATAGCCCCAGCACAAGGTCAGAGCCAAGCCGGGAGGGCAGGGACCGTTTCTGAGCTGGTTCATCCCAAACCTGTTCCTGGAGGCTACAACAGGGCTCTGCAGAAGTCATAGAATCCCAGACTGGTCTGGATTGGGAGGGACCCCAAGGGTCACAGAGCTCCAACCCCCTGCCACAGGCAGGGCCACCAACCTCCAGGCCTGGAGCTACACAAGGTTGCCCAGGGCCCCATCCAACCTGGCCTTGATAAGGCTGTTTGGGGTTTTTCTGATTGGTTTCCTCCGGTTTTGAGGGGGAACCAAAGGTGTGAGGTTCTAACTCGACTGCACCGTGCTCGGCTTGCAAAAACTCTTCAGAATAAACCCAAATCTCTCTGGGATCTCAGGTACTGCAGGCAAACATCTTTGCCATGGCCAGAGTGCCACTGACACTGGAGACACCTCCTTGGTCTCAGCTCTGAATGCTGGAGTTCAACCAAGGGTCACATCACAGGTGGAAACCGAGGAAGAAACAGCTTTGGCGAGACCTTTCCAGCACCTCTCACAGCCCACCTGACTCCCCTTGGTTGCAGGCGGGTGACCTCGGTGGACTGTCCCCAGGAGACTGGAAGGAGACCCTGTGCTGCCCATCTCGGGGTGTCCCACAGAACCTACGCTCACAGCAGGGCTGCCAGCCCCCCGAGAGCCACCGGCCCCAGAGCCTGCTGCAGCAAGCCCGGGTACGGCACACGCAGGCATGACCGGCACCAGGGCGAGCTCAGGGACCTGCTGAGGGGCATCTCTGAGGAATTCCTCCGATTCAAAATCCCTGCTAAACCTTCTCCTGCCTCCTACGCTGGAGTTTCAGCTCTGACCCCACACTGCTGCCCATTCCTCCCGCCTGCAGCTTCCCAGGGCCACCACCACTGTGTGCTGGCAGCTGCCGGCCTGGAAGCAGCTCCCACTGCTCCAGCCAGACCATTCCCCTCCTTCCACAGCCTGGCCCCAGCACGCCCAGCCCCAAGGCCCCCAGTCCCATCCTTGCTGGTGCTGGATGCTCCAGGCAGGAGTTTTTGTGAGAGAGAGGAGGGGAAAGTGCAGTGTGGTGGGACATGGGGGAAATGTAGAATTGTTGGGCTGGCTGGAGCTTCAGTAGTGATGCTCAAAGTGTCTCATGGACCCCACAGTGGATGCTGGGACATCCCCATCACAGTGCTGTTATCACAAGAGAAGTCACAACCCCTTATGCAATTCCTCCCAGCCAAAGGAGAGGCATCGCCCATCACTGACGTGCTCGGAGCCCAGCGGAACTGAGAGCACTTGCTGCCTCACCCTGCACCCCTCCACCTCCTCCTGAGCTTCACCTGACACCCAGAGCAGAGCTTGGTGCCTCCCAGACCAGCACCCTGAGACACTTCAGCTGCCTGTGTGGTCTGTGGCCAGACCATCCCTGTCCTCTCCAGCACTGCCCGGGGTGGCCTCATGGCCATTGCCGCAGTGCGGTGGGGATATGGAGCTCTGACACTTGCTCTGGTAGAGACAAACTGTCACACGGTCCCAGAGGCAACATCAGAGCAGCCGTCCCAGTTTAGGCTGGGTGTCAGGAAGAGGCTCTGTGCTGAGAAGGGGGTCGGGCACTGGCACAGGCTCCCCAGGGAAGGGGTCACAACCCCGAGCTGGGCTGAGGGCAGGAAGCATCTGGATGATGCCCTTAGTGCCATCTCTGACCTGGCTGGGCCTGTGTGGAGCCAGGAGTTGATTTCCATGGTCCTTACTTGTACCTTCCAGGAGATTGTGGGATTCTATTCTCTGTTTCTATACCCAGTCCCATGGGTATCTGGGAGCTCCCATGGTGCCTCTGACTTGCATGGATCCTTGCTTACACAAGCAGAGTAAGTACATGTGAAGTGGGTACATCTTGGAGAGGTTCCCGGCCGTAACCCCACTCCATCAGTCTCTGCTGGAGCTTCTGCAAACTAAAAATCAACCTTATAAAACTCCATCCCTGCCAGGCTGCAATGTTCCTGCCTTAACACCACACTGGGTAAAACAGCCAGCAGTGCAGGGGGCTGGTAATGCAGGGGCCTGGAGCTCTGCAAAGTCTGCCCATGGTGCAGCATCAATCAACAGAGTGCCCTGGGGGCTGAGAGAGACAATGGGATCCTGGGGGGCATCAGGAGGAGTGTGGGCAGCAGGTCACAGGAGGGGATCCTCCCCCTCTGCTCTGCCCTGGGCAGGCCCCACCTGGAGTGTTGTGTCCAGTGCTGGGCTCCCTGGGATCAAACAGACAGGGACCTTCTGGAGAGAGGCCAGAGGAGGCTGAGGAGATGCTGAAGGGCCTGGAGCATCTCCCCTGTGAGGAAAGGCTGGGTGAGCTGGGGCTGTTCAGCCTGGAGAGAAGAAGACTCAGGGGGGACCTTATTAATGTCTATCAATATCTGAAGGATGGGATGCAGGGGGAATGGCCAGCCCCTTCTCAGTGTCTGTGGGGACAGGACAAGGGGCAATGGCTGCAAGTCAGAGCAGAGGAAGTTCCACAGCAACCTGGGGCAGAACTTTTCCCCAGTGAGGGTGAGGGAGCCCTGGGACAGGCTGCCCAGGGGGTGTGGAGTCTCCATCTCTGGAGAGATTCCAGCCCCGTCTGGACGCCGCCCTGTGCAATATGAGCTGGGAGCTGCTTTGGCAGGGGGTTGGACCCCAGGAGCTCTGGGGGGCCCTTCCCACCCCTGGGATTCTGGGATTCTGTGTAGTGACTTTTGGGGCAGCGGTCGGTCCAAGCAGCGGTGCTGTGTGTCACCTGGGCAGGTGGCACTTCCGAAATGACATGGATTTGGGGAAATGAGTATTTGCAAAGCACCCCTGCTGCCAAGGCACAGTAAATCTGTCTGAGTGTACAGCAACATGACTGGCAACAGTCAACTGTGAGACAATATTTACGGGTACCAGCAACACCCTGTGTCAGACCTACTGAAAGAGCTTGAGAAAATCATCAGCAGAGCTTGCAGACAGACAGCAGCAGGGAACTGCAAACCTCACAGCAAGCTGGGAAGGACCAGCCCCCCCCATGTCTCAGCCAGCCCGCATCAGAGACCAGGCACTGCCGGAGCAGACGGGTGTCAGCAGGGGGAAGCCATAATGCCACCATTCCCTAAGAGAAGTGGGACTGGTGACTTACAGCCTGTGAAATGTTATTTCTCTGAGTCTGTAACTAGCTTTGCTTGGATCTCAAGGCACGGGGGGAAGGAGAATGACAGACTCACCACGTGTGAGAAGAATCGAGTCAGTGCCGGGCTGGAGAGACACCATCAGAGATAGTGACATCACCAGAAAGTGGGGACATCACCCAGTCTGCCCATCAGCACCACTGGGGCAATGTAATGTGAAGCAGCCCCTCTGCTACACGGGTGGTTTGGAGCTCAGACTCCCAGGAAGGGGAAGCCACAATTCCCCTGGTGAGTTTGTTCCTACAGTTAATCATCCTTGATATAATTTGTGCTCTAAGAATAGATTTCTTTTATACCTCAGTGCCATCTCCAGCCTATGAGAGTGGGCTTTCTCCTTTCTAAAAACCAAATAGCCATGTCTGGAGGGACCTGAGCATCCCTACTAACCTGCAAAAGACAGGTAGGGACCAAGGAAAGGAGAGATTACAGCTTTATTTTAGCCCCAAACCAATGAAGTAGCAAGAAAAGATGTAATTTAACTGTGTGACGTGAGAGGGCAAAGCTTAGGGAAGGCTCAGCCTTGGACTGCAAACACACAGATTGCTCAGAAGATGAAAATGGAAGAAGCAGCTGGTCAGCCTCTGATGGCTTCACCTGCCTCGTAGCCAGAGCACGGGAGGCAGAGGGGATGCTGCAGCCTGGGAGCTTGGGCTGAATTTGGACTGAATTTGGACTCTTTAAAGCGAGGGGTGAAGCTTGCTCTGTTTGCTCAAGTGACCAAGAAAACCTGCTGAGGATGCCTGGCTGTGAGTGTTCTCAAAAACCCCCTCCCTGCCCCTTCTATACCACCCCAGGGGATGTATCAGGCCCTCATCTGACTCGGGATAACCTTATTTCCTGGGAGCCAGCTTCCCACTGAACTAAGGCCACTAAAAAGGGATTAAGTTGTGAGTAGACACGTGGCATAAACCACTTATTTCAGAGTAAGGCGCTGGGGAAGGGGCTGCTGGCTAATGGAGAAGCCCCCCACAAAGCCATTTGCCAGCGTTAAGCCATGGGGGAAGCAGCTGATCCATCAGCCCTCAGCAGCCACCCACCCAGCCCTACGCTGGCATCGCAGCAGGGAGCACGTCCTCCCAGCTCTCCCAGATGGCAGGTCACAGGCCAGGAGGCCAAGGGACCCCCCCTCCCACACCCCAGTGCAGCTGGTTAGTACAACAGCGAGGTCAGCATCACCTGCCAAGCAGAGCGGAGGTCAGCGGGACCGACCAGAGTCATCAGCGAACCCCTGCCTGCGGCCGGGCAGTGCCACCATGCTTCTGGCTTTTGGGGGGACCCTCTGCCACATGCTGCTTCTGAGCCACAAGCTGAGCCACCGACACCCTCAAAAAGCAACGAGGCAAGGGGGAACAGCCCGGCTGAGGGAGCGGAGACCTGCCTGGAAGAGTGGAAGAGGGAGGCGAGATGAGCCGGAGGGAAAGCAGCTACAGCTCCTCTGATTCGGAGGGCTTGGCAGGCAGAGAAAGTCTGGCTACCACCCGGGTCAGAGCCCTGTTTTCAGCCAGCAGTTGCTCATTCATCTGCCTCAGAGTGTGAATCTGTTTGAGCTGGTGGAGATTCTGCGGAGAGTGAGAGGAGTGGACAGAGAAATACAGAGAAAACACCACGGAGACACAAGGGCACAGAAAGGTGAAGTGAGTCCACAAGCAGTAAAAGAGGAGAGAGAATACAAGAAACACTGGTAGCAGTGACTGCTGGGTGAGCAGCAGCTTGGCTGTGTGTGGGGGAAGCCTTACAGCTCACAGGATGCTCTGGGCACCATCCCTTTCTGTGGGGCTCCCAAAGCCTTTAGAAAGGTCAGATAAAGTGGTTTCCCACCACAAAGCAGGACCATCTCTCGCAGGTTACACTCTGGTGTACCCAGTGAGCTCCAGCAGCACACAGCCCCTGGGCTCAGGAGCTACTGGGAGAACTCTACCGCCTCTGACTTACCACCTACACAGGCTTTGAACACACGGCTGGTGGCGGAGAATGTCTTTAAACCTCCTTTTCTTCCCTACCTCTAAAAGCTAAAGCAGCCCTGTGTGGCAAAGAGCGATCCAAGCTCAGATCCAAGCTCTGGTGGACAGCAGACCATTGAGAATCCCGTGCTTGCCCACATCCCTCATCCCCTGAGTGATGGCTCTCAGGTCTGCTCAGGCTTCAGCCCTGCCTAAAGGTCTGGGGCATGAGGGGGTATTTCATCCCTGCCCAAATTCAAGGGGGGCTCTGCCACAGGGCCCAATTTATCTCTGATCTCTGGAGGTGGGAACTCAGAACCTTGAGCAGCTCATTTTAACCAGAGGAGTTTGAATGACAGTGGCTGACAAGGCAGGTGGAAACACGGTATTTGTGGCTACAAAAGAGTCAGGGGGGTAGAGGGGGAGAGCAAAGGAGGGTGTAGGAATCGAGCCCCAGTGCTAGCAGGGGTGTAGCGGCAACAGGGGGACACCAATCAGAAAAGCAACAAGGCAAAGGGGGAAGGGTGGAAGCCGTGCAGACATCACCACTGCCACAGGGACGACGCTTCTCCCAGTGATGCTACAGCCAAACCGCAGGCGGGACGTTTGTACCAAGCACGGCTGCCAGGACACACCGAGGGCTGAGGAGCTGCTTGTGAGCAGCATCCCGTCCCTCCTTCCTTGGGCAGCGAGGCCCCACAGCCATGAAACCTTCCTCTGTGCTGGAGGGAGCATGGAAGGGAACCAACTGCCCTGGGAGAAGAGTGGGTTGAAGTCCAAGTGAAAAACTCCCAGCCCAGAACCCAAGCAGCTTCCCAAACCAAGGTGCTTCTCTCTGCATCCTCTTACTTGTGAGCTTGCACCAGCAGGGAGGAGACAGAGGGAAGGCTCTGCAGGGAAGGAGATTCCTCTCTGTCATCTGATTAGCAGGATGCTCTCAAAGGGAGGTCACTCTCTGCCCTTCACATGGGCAGACCTACCACGGTACACGGGACCTGCAGGAACTTGCACCCAACTTCCCTGACGTGGAGCTGGCTGCAGTTGGAACTGGCTGCATCACAGGATGCTTTGCCCAAGGGCTCGTTCCTGCACAAAGGAGAAGTAACTTCATGTAGCCCCATCCATCAGCTCGATCCACAGCTACCCGAAAGCACTGCCTCTGCTCTGCAATCCAGATATCTCATCCAAAAGCCTTGCAGAACCAACAGACCCAAGGCAGGTAATGCAGGGAGCCAGTGAACGATGGGTTTGAGCCTCTGAGGGCATCAGACTGACAACGCAGCTCCTGCTCCTTAGACCACGCCGACACCGTTCTGACACTGGACAGAGCAACAGGCCCCGAGACAGAGCTACAGCCAACAAACCTCATGGGAGCTTCAGGGATGCTTGGCACCAACATCCCCTCTTGACAAACCCATCACTGAACCCCCCTGAGCTGTGCTGGTCCCCCAAGCACCCGGTGATGACACAGATGGACATCAGGTATCTGTCCTGAGCCAAATCACACCCAGGAGCCCCTGGGAGAGGGTTCATCTTGAAGCATCATTTCTGTTGGTGGTCCCATGGATAGTCAATGTCCTGTTTTATCCCTGGGAACACAGCTGAGCAGCTGGCTGGCAGAAAAACATCAAACACAGGTAACACGAGGTGCCACGCTACGCGGGACGGAGAGCACTGCCACGGTTTTAGAGCCCACCTTTGCCACAGTGATACAGCACGAAGCCTCAGCGCGGCACGCTCGGACATGGCTCAGCCTCAGCACGCTGCCACAGATGACCAAAAGGATGGTTTATCTAAAAACCTGTGTGTGCTGCAGGTAGGACAGCCTTCTACTGAGCCAAGAAACCTAGCCAAGGCTGGGAAGCTGGGACTGAAGCCAATGGTGAAGACCAGAATCTGGCTGATTGCTGACTGCTGCGATTGCTTATCGCTCAGCTTGATGCCTGGCTTGCTGAGAGCCAGCCTCTCCGTTCAGCTGTACCTACCTTCCATGAAAGGATTCTGTGCCCGAAGCACGTGCAGCAGACAAACCAGGAGGTGCAGCAAAGAGGCTTCTGTGACCTTCAAGAGAAATTGCTGTGTTAAGTTGGGACCTCAGGCACTTGGCACTGAATTCCACTCAGCGCAAATGCTCATTTTCTCTCTCCTTCCTCAGCCAAGTCGCTGTGTCTCCAGTCCAAGTCTGCAGTCGCTGGGGAGAATGCTGCCCCACTCCTTCTTCGCCGATCCGTGGCAGCGGCTCTGGCACTGAGTTCTTGAGATTCCTGAGTTTGTCCCGCTCCTCTCCATCACTCCACTGCCTCATTAGCAGGGTTAAACTCATGAAAGGAGACAAGCTCGTTACCTGAAGTACAAAGCACTTCTGTCACAGTAAACCCTGGGCCATCCAGGACCATCCTGTGTCCTCTGCTGTGCTCCTCCAGCTGCCCTGGCCAGGAGCCCCAGTGCTCAGAACTGGACATGGACACCCCAGGATCAGAAAGCTGGATGGGAGCCATGCTGAACTGGTTCACTTCAAAGACCAGTGGGAAGAATCCCAAACCAGCAGCATCACCCAAGACCACACAACCTGGCATGTCTGGTTGTGTCCCCTCGCTGCTCTCCGCGCTGAAGGAAACCAGTGGATGTGCTGAAATCGCTTATTCCTTCTGCCTCTGCTTGACAGCTATTCCACTGGCACAAGAAGCAGGGATGAAAGTCTAACCAGAATGAATAGATCTGTTTTCCTGGGCCAGCGAATTAACTCGGATGCTCTGCAGAAGTTCTCTCGTTGGAGGCAAACACAACTGGGGTGACTCTCCCGCTTCAAGGCACGATTAAAGTGGACATGAAAAGTGCTTGTCCAGTTCTTCAGAGATGTGATAATCCTTTTTATTGCATGGCTGTTGGAAGGACACGTCACAGTGGGCTCAGGTACTTACCACATCCTTGGGTTTTTTGCAAAACCCACTGGAAACACGGTAGTAGAGATACTGTCTCATTGCACCTCTAGTTATTCTATTCACTGAAGGTGACTTTGGTTCAGTGCAGCAGGAACACAGCAGGGAGCGAAGAGGCCTCGAGGATCCGAAAGCTCATTTCCAGCTGGTCCACAGGCTCCTTTAGCATGTGTCTCCAGGACATCACCTGGGATGTAAGAGCATGTCAAACCTCCAGCAGTGCTTCTCCTTTTGCACACCTTGGCTTCCATCAGCCTGCAGCTCCGGACCACCCGAACCAGAGGCTATGTCCAACAGCTCCTACAGACACCTTCTCCCATCAACTGCAATGTAACGTTTCAGGACTGACACTAGAGGACACCAATTTGTCTTTTTACTCCACGGATGGTGTGAGGAGTGATGTGCCCAGCTGAAGAACCAGCACAAACTGCTGCTGTCTGCTCTTTCTCCTGAAGGACATAGGCCTGTGATGCTCTGCATGTAAAGGTCACTATCTGTTCAGTGAACAAAGAGCTTGGAATTTAGGCACATCCAGCCCTTTTTCCTCCCCTTTCTGCCTAGCACAGCCACACTTATTTTGTCCTCTGTGGAAGAACCAGCAAGCCCTTACAGTAAGACTCCACCAACTACAGACTGCGGCAGAAGATGCAGCCCAAGCCCGTGGGTCCGTTCAAAGACGGATGCTCGACATACGTGAAGCTTCAAATAGAAACATCAAAGCTGGAACCTCTTCCAGGGTGTCAGGAAACCGTTGGGGTCCGTGCACCCTGCTGGGAGAGCTCTCAGACCGGGGGGGTCCTTCCTTCTTCAAGGGGCTTGGTCCCACCCAGGCCAGGCTCAAAGGGAATGAAAGTGCAGGGCACAGGGCACAGGGGGCATTGGGCATTCTGTGAACACACACGCTGCAGGAGTGTGAGAAGATGGAACGCTGCCAAACCCATCAAGTTTTAGGTGTACTTAGGCGGCCAAACACGCTGCTCCCAACTCCGCAGTGCTCCCCACTCCACAGTGCTCCCTGCTCGCCCCGTGCTCGCAGGGCGCCCAAGCCATGGTGGGCGAGCTGTCCATCGAAGCACGGCCACCAGGAAAGAGCAGCTGGTGGCGGATGTCTCGTGACAGACAGACGGCTCGTGACAGTAAGCCATGCCGCACATTTCCCTGGGAAGCAGATTCCTCTTTGCTGCCATCTATTCCAGGCTGGCTTTTAGTGACAGAACCTTCCAGAACATGCTTTAGGAAGGGAGCAGCACAGAAATACAATCCAGCTGTGGTCTGCCCTGCCTCAGAGCGTGTGAGATCTCTCAAGCCAGCTTTGTCTTCTTACCCATCTGGAGGGAACCGGCGGGGCTTGGCTCGGGCTGCAGGCTATTCAGAGCACAGAGGGTCAGCACACTGAAACTCATCGATGCCACAAAAGGTTAGTTTGGGAAAGGGGTTAAGGAGAATGGCTTTCACACTTCTCTGACCAAACAGCATAACCAATTAAACATGGGTGCAATCAGATGAACACAGGACAGATTTATTAGTATTTCCTCTCCAGAGGACGCGGCCGTCGCCGTTCTGACTGTGTAAAGGAACAGAGGTAGCACAGGTCCCTTCCCACGTACACCTTGAACAACCTGCTGCTGGGTGACAGACCCCAACGGTGTTAAAACAGAAAGTGTAAAAAGCAGAATAGAGTGAAGAGATTATTCCCTACCTTCATCTCCTCTTCCATCTCTGAGAGTTTCCTCTCCAGGGCTCGTTTCTCCTGTTTGCAAGGTAGGCATAACAAACATGGTCACAAGGGTTTAGAGGAAAAACTTCAAGAGAACATTTTCTTTTAAAGAAAAACAAGGCTTGTAGGAGCATTCACTGAAAAGCATCTCAAAGCAACACACAGGTTACAACCAGGACCTGCTCAGATGGGAGAGGTAAACCCGCAGGTGATATGCACTTTGCCTGTTCCAGCAGATCCTGAGCTCTCTTCATGCCCCTGTCCATCAAACCAACCAAAGCAGCCTTAGTTTATAAGGATCAAGGATATTTTAATGTGTAATGGACCCATAGTCTCTAAGCATGATACAACCCAACCCACTGGTCTGCAGCTTCTATAGCAATAGAAACTGGAAGTGAGATGAGCTGCAACAAGATCAGAAGAGTCTCAGGCACCGCAAAGGTCAGAACACAATTATCGCTGTGGACTGCTCCACAAGGCAAGAGTGGAACTTATCTCTTAATTAACACTTGCCTTAAGAAATGACTATGCCTTGCAGAGCGACACGAGGCAAAGATTGCAACTCAGAAGAAAGCAGAGACACATACCCTTTTCTCCATCTCCAGCATGCTGGACCGGTCAGAAGTTTTCTCCTGTTTCTGCTGTGTAAATTAAAAATAGAAAGCAATTAAAACTGAGGGGGCATTCACAGGGTGCTGCAAAAAGGCCTTAGATAGCCTACAGATGCCTAGAGAAGCAGTGGGCTTTAGAGAATCACAGAATTGTAGGGGTTGGAGGGACCTCTAGTGATCATAGAATCTTAGAATCCCAGACTGGTCTGGGTTGGAAGGGACCCCAAGGGTCACAGAGCTCCAACCCCCTGCCACAGGCAGGGCCACCAACCTCCAGGCCTGGAGCTACACAAGGTTGCCCAGGGCCCCATCCAACCTGGCCTTGGACACCCCCAGGGACAGGGCACCCACCCCCTCTCTGGGCAGCCTGTTCCAGTCCCTCATCACTCGCTCCCCTCCTGCCAAAGCAGGGTCCCTAGGACAGGTCGCACAGGTTGGCGTCCAGACGGGGCTGGAATATCTCCAGAGAAGGAGACTCCACAACAAATCACACATCCTTATTTCAGCAAAAAATAACCATCTCTGGACGCTGACCTGTGCAATATGAGCTGGGGAGCTGCTTTGGCAGGGGGTTGAACCCCATGAGCTCTCGAGGTCCCTTCCAACCCCTGTGATTTTGTGGTCTCCTCTGGAGCCCCTTCCCTCCCATGAGCTAAATCCTTTCCCTTGCTGGAACATTCCCTGGCTTGTTGTGGGCTGGTGCTCAGCTGCCTCCTGGCCTAGAAGAGGGTCTGTCCCTTACCTGGGCTGCTTTCTCCAACTTGGATTTGATGTCAGCCAACTCGAGCTGGGCTTCCTGCAGTTTCGACTTTAGCTTTTGGTTCTCAGACAGGGCGCTCTCATACAGCTGAAATACAGAGCAGAAGGTCTGGGTTAAACCACGAGGCCCTTGGGCTGCTGCACAGACCTGGCTCTACCACTCTGCTCTGAGAAGAGGCCTCTCCACATTCCCTTAGCTCCCCCACGCCAGGTTATGAGAAGGACAAATAGACCTAGCTTGGATGCTCTGCTCTTGTTTTCCTAAGTCATGGGAAAGAAGAAAAACAGCTGTTTAAATCTGTTGAGTGTTTAAACACAGCCAAGAGGCAAAGAATTGGTTTTAATTGGTTTTAATTGGTTTTAATTTCAGTGACCCACCAGGCACGGTGAAGTGTTAACGTATGCTGGATGGGGTCTGTTGTGCTCCCCGACACAACGCACTCTGGATGCTCACTTGCTTTTAGTCTGAAGAGGAGGAGGAAGGAGGACAATGCCCAGCCACTCCAAAATAGTTCTCTTCCCCCCTCACTTCTTTCACACAAGCAGAATTTCCACCCTGAAGAGGACAAACTGGCCACACTGCCGGACTCTTCGGGCCAGATGTATCCATGAAGGAGAGCGGGGTGGTGCTTGGACTTTCCAGCATCACAGTCATCCCAGAATTAAGGTCATCTTCCTTTTCCTACAGCCTTGGCACTGATACCGGCTGTCCGTGGCTACTGCCTTTCATGGATCATGTTGGACATTTCAGAGATTAGGGAAAAAAAACCTCTGGGATGCTATACAGCAAAAATAACACAGTAGAGATATGCCTGTGCTGGTGTGCTCCATAGGAGCTTCTCTTGCTCCTCTCAAAGCCCTCCCAGCATCTCCCCAGCTTGACTGCTCGGTCCCCCTCTCCCAACTATCAGACTGCAGCATCCTCTCTCCCCTTGTCCTTTTCCAACCTCTGAAGGGCTGATGTGTTTGAAAGAAGCTGGAGTGACTTCCAAAAGCAATGGAAAGCGAGGAAATGAAAAGAAACTCTTACTCTTTCTTCCCCAAGACTCTCTGTGCAGGTTCCTGCAGCCTCCATGGTGTGTGAGGTGACAATACTACATTAAACCCCCCCCTACCTTCTTATAGTCCCTGTTGCTCTCCTCTTCTGCTCTGCTGCTGAGGGCAGCTAGCCGGTTCTCCCTCCGCGTGTAGGCACTGGAGCGGCTGGAAGCGCGATCGCTGTAGGACTCGCTGCCCGTGGGGTTTGTAGCTGCTTCCAACCTGAAATGTGATGAAGATGTAGCACTGTGGAGCTGCTGTTTCTTGGGGACAGTGAGTAGGAGCCTGTCCAGCCGAGCACAGGCGCGGCACAGCCGAGAGCACCCTCCATCCACCCTGCAGCACAGTGTCACCACACAAACGGCCACCCCCCAGCTTTGAAACTGGGAGAAAATCCAGCAGGCACCAGCCCAAACGGGATGCAATTTCCCAAGGAGCTCTCAGCTTCATGGTGGGAACAGGCTCTGCTTCCAATAGGGCACAGAAGGTGCTGTTAAATAATTTGGGGAGCGAAAAGTGAATGCAAACTGGCCCAGGAGCTGAGTCAAGTCAGCTCCCGGTGTTGATGGGAAGGACCAAGGATCCCCAAAGCCATACAAAACCATGCTGTCAATAAAAATTAAATAGAAAAAAAACAACAAGAAGTATGAAATTCTTACCTGGAAAGTCTTTCATGCTGAAGGGGGGAAGAAAAAAAGAAAAAGGGAATTAATAAGGAGGAGATGTCAAGGTTCCATTCAAGCACTGCAGAGCTACTGGGCAGCAGCAATCTCCTACCTTCTACAGCAGCGCTCAGCTCTCAAGACGTGAGCAGCTTTACCCCCCATGCCCAAACTGGGAATCCCAGCTCCCTGCCTGAATCCCTTCAGCTTCTCCAGAGCATTTTAGATTTCTTTTCTTTTGCTGACCCAAACCCTACTGAACCTTGTTCCTCAAACCCCAGTCTCAAGAGCTGAAATCCACTCCTTTGAACCCAGACTGATCTATTGATTCCTGCTTTAAACCAAATTGTTCTTCCTGACTTTGATCACCGTGCTGTGCATGGTGTGGGTGGGAGGGATTAAGGGAGCACAGCACGCAGAGCTCGCTGCCTGTGCTGAACCCCAGGGAACTTCAACTGGCACTTCTTCTCCATGGCCAAGTAGGAAAAGCTTCACGGTGGCAAGGAGAGACACACAGGAAGGTGCCTGAGGAAGGGAGGGACACCCTTCACACCAGCCCAAAAGCTGGCTTAGCTGAACCACACATTAGGTTCCTCTTTCCCCATCAACACCCAACCTCTGCGCTGCCACCCTCACCGCGGCAGCCACCGGTGGTGCACATAGACCAAAGACAATGTGGGCCAACCAACACATAGAGGAGGCAGCAGAGAAGTTTTGCTTGGCCTTGTAACACCCTGAGGGGCTGTGGCAAACCACCACTGGAACGCAGTTCTCTGGACTGGACAGTGCTTTTCTACACCTGCTGGAGTGAAGTGGTAACAGTGCAGTGCCCATGGAATGCTCCTTACTGCCCCACCACCTCCTCTCCTGTGAGCCTTCTCTTTGTCTGGCAAATGCTGACTCAGATTTGAGGTGCAGTCAAACACTTCTTCAGACCCTGGAACTGGAACCTGAGCCAGATATTCCCCTGCCATTTTTCCTGGCAGTGTCACTTCTCTAAGGGCACACACAGCACCCACAGGCGCTTCCAGCTATTCCCCTAAATCCTTCTGAACGAGCACCAGAGTCAACGCAGAAGGGATGCAGCAGAGAAGATGAGGGGTTGGCTTTTGGTGCTCAGACTCGCTCATGCTGGAGCTCGTGCTGGCTGGACACACCAGTACATGCAGTGCCACACGCCTTGCTGGGGGTCACTGGCTGCCCATCTGGCACCCTGTGATGGAAGGCTTCAGGCTCCTTCTCCTGTCTGGTACCCAGGGGATGCCTCTGGTTACTGGACAGGTACCTGTCAGCAGCTGAACTAGGTCAGCCCACGGCGTGGAGAAGGTGGGTAGATGAGTGACCCCACAATCTCATCACTCTAAGCCAGAGGAGCAGAGGGCCGGGTAAAGAGCAGCATGGACTGTGCCCAGCCTGGCTGCAATGCTGCCCTCAGCTTGGCAGGATGCAGGACCTGGACTTGTAGGATGTTACCTCATCATTAAGGCTTAAACTCAGCCCACCCTGGTGTAACCTGTGCCTTGAGCCCAGATTTAGGGCAGGAGCCTCCCTGAGGAACCTAGGACCTGCACAAGCACCGCAACCCAGCTCTGCAATGCGAGATGCTGTCATTCAACCAGTAACCAAGAAACAGCCTGAAGAATCCCAGGACATCTGCAGCCTCAGGGATGGGCAGCACATTCAGCCAAAGCTGCTGAACACAAAGCTCAGATGGATGAGTGAGTGTCACACATGCTCCCTAGAACATGTTCCCACTGGCAGGACCACCTGCAGCTGGGCTCCCACAGCAGGTCCAGGTGCCAGCCCTGCTGCAGGGATGGTCCCCAAAGCTCCAGAAGCCCGTCCCGGTGCTGCGTGGGTCCTGAGCCACCACAGCAGGTCCAGGCCCACGTGATTTTCTTCGCTCTAACCCTCTCTCCACGCACCAGCCGCTTGCTTTGCACCCTATGGGTGAGAAATCACCCCAGGGAGTCAGCAGATGGCTTTCCACCAAGCTAAGCCCTGCTGCGCTTCCACAAGGGATGCCAGGTGCTGCTGGGAAGCTTCTCATGGGGCCAAACACCCAGCTTGTCCACACACCTGTGGCTTGGGCCACTCTCTGTAGGGAGCTCAAAGCCAGTGGTTGGGAAGCAGTTTCCATACGCCTGGTCCCTGGCACAACAGCATATCATTAGGACAACTTCCCGCCTTCACCCACAACCATGCTGGCTGATGTCTTCATGGTCTGGTGTTAGCCAGACCCAACATTTACCTCTTAAAACACTCAGCTGCCTTACAGCTCCCTTTTAATTTTGGCCCAATGACCCAACCTCCCGTGCTGAGTGGGAGAGTGGAATTACCAAGTGATTAATGAGCCTCTTGGTGAAAGTTATTTGTGCACTTCATGCTAATCCCCCTCAGTGAGGGCTTTTCTTCCCAGGACAAGCAGCCAGGCCACTAATCCACTTAATATCAAGCTTGGGTTTCTTTCAACAAACACACCTGCTGATGTATTTGAACAGCACTGAGAAAGTCCACCCGTGGCTGGGCAAGGCAACGTGGGAACCAAGCAACAGGACCTGGGCACCAAGCAACAGGACCTGGGCAGGTTCCTGGCCAGCCTGGGTGCTCGCCCAGGAGGGGAAATCCTTTCATTTCTAATTTTTTTGTTCTTTTTCCTCCAAAGAAACTCGACTTCCATAGGTAGAGAACTGGGGGTGCTGCTGCAAAGGAAGGGAGGGATGAGAAAAGCCCATGCAGGCAACTCTGCGCCGCTCTCCTGGAGAAGCTGGTGTGTTCTTTGCTGGGTAAGAAACTGGCTGGATGGCTGATCCCTGAGAGTCGTGGTGAATGGAGTTAAAACCAGCTGGTGGCTGGTCACAAGTCTTGTTTAATGCCTTTATGGATGACCTGGAGGAGGGGATGGAGTGTGCCCTCAGTGAGTCTGCAGACAACGTGGTCAGGTAGGAGTATCGATCTGCTCGAGGGTAGGACAGCTCTGCAGAGGCATCTGGACAGGCTGGATTGATGGGCTGAGGCCAACAGGATGAGGTTTAACAAAGCCATGGTCCTGCACTTGGCCCAAAACAGCCCCAGTAGTGCTACAGGCTGGGGCAGAGGGGATGGAGAGCTGCCTGGCAGAGACCTGGGGGTGTTGGTCAGCAGCCAGCTGAACACGAGCCCGGGTGGCCAAGGCGGCCAGAGGCATCCTGGCTGGTGTCAGCAGTGGTGTGGCCAGGACCAGGGCAGGGACTGTCCCCAGGCCAGGGCTGGGTTTGGGTGTGGGCCCCTCACTACCAGAAGGGTGTTGAGGGGCTGGAGCAGGTCCAGAGAAGGTCAGCAGAGTGGGGAAGGGGCTGGAGCACAGGTCTGATTGATGGGGAGCAGCTGAGTTGTTCAGCCTGGAGCAGGCTGAGGAGAGACCTGATGGCTCTCTACAGCTACCTGGAAGGAGGGTGTAGTGGTGAGATTGGTCTCTTCTCCCAGTAACTACGAATAGGAGAGGAGATGGTCTCAAGTTGCATCAGGGGAGGTTTACATGGGATATCAGGAAACATTTCTTCCCTGGAAGAGTGGCCAAGCATTGGACCAGGCTGCCCAGAGAGGTGGTGGGGTCCCTGGAGGGGTTCAAAACATGGCTAGATGTGGCATTCCAGGACATGGGTTAGTTGACATGGAGGTGTTGGGCAGATGGTTGAGCTTAATGATCTTAGAGGTCTTTTCCAACCTTAAAGATTCTGAGATTCTATAAAAGGACTCCAGTGGCTTGCAGAAACAGGACAGAGCTACAGGAAATCTCCATGTCTGCAGGTTTGGGGAGAGCTGGCCTCTTTCCCTTGCCCTTCAATTTTTCAGGTGTTGAATTCACGTTGTTTCAGATACAAGTGGCATTTTCAAGACAAAGATGCTTCATTTTGAGAGGAACTAGATCAAGGCTGAGGTCTGGAGAGCAGAGCCTCAACGAGATGCTCAGCAGCTGCGGGAGGTGTCCCTGCCATAATGAAAGCTGAAGAGCAGTTTTCATTGGCAGATCCAGTCTTCTACTTGCTGCTGCCTTCAGAGAAGCAGGGAAGGTTCATTTAATTTGTTTGAAATCAATTTCTAGCTCAATATTTTCCTGGGTTTTGCAGCACAGGCCAGTGTTCCTGCTGGCAGCTGCAGGAGCAGCTTAGTCAGTCCGTTTTGGTTTGTTCTTCAGTAACGATGGAGGAGGGGAAAAAGTAGGGAAAAAAAAATGTATTTCCCTTTTGTACCTTCTGAAAAAGGTTTCCACTAGAAGAGGTGGATGGAAAGGAGCAGCTCTCAGCAGCTCTCTCTACTCTGCCCTCATGAGGCCCCAGCTGGAGTCCTGTGTCCAGATCTGGGGCCCACAATACAAGAAAGATGTAGAACTGTTGGAGAGGGGTCAGAGGAGCCACAGAGATGATCAGAGGGCTGGAGCCACCAACCTCCAGGCCTGGAGCTACACAAGGTTGCCCAGGGCCCCATCCAACCTGGCCTTGAACACCCCCAGGGATGGGGCACCCACCCCCTCTCTGGGCAGCCCCTTCCAGCCCCTCACCACTCTCTCTGTAAAAACCTTCCCCCTAAGATCTCCTCTCACCCTTCCTTCCTTTAGTTTTAATCCATCCCCCTTGTCCTGCCAGTCTCTGCCCTTTAACAAGCTGATTCCCCTCCTGTGTCTCTGCTCCCTTCAGGGACTGGCAGGCTGCAATGAGGTCCCCCCACAGCCTTCTCTTCTCCAGGTTGAACCAGCCCAGCTCCTTCAACCCCCCAGCTTCTGGAAAGGGAAGTGAACAGAGAGACACAGAAGCTGAGGCACCAGCTGTGCACTCACTGGCTATGCTGGTGCAAGGGGAGGCTTTCCCTCAGGATTTCTTCTGAATTAAACCCTGCCTGATCTGCTCTGGTTCCAAAGGGGATGCCAAGAACCTGCTCTACCGACTGTCCGAACGTGCTGGGATTTCTCTCTTGCCCTGGCAGATCTGGAACAGCACTGCCAGCTCTGCACCAGCTCCTTCACTTCCCTTGGGATGAAGAGTTTGACTTGAAACATTAACAGGGAAGCACCGAGGGCTGTGAAATTATCCCTCCTGCAGCCTGAACAGGGTCACATCGCTGCAGGGTCTGGGGCAGGGGAGGACCCCAGGGACAGGCGAGGCGCTGGAGGCGGCTGTCCTCCTTTGGAAACCGGCACGGCAGCCAGCGCGGAGCCGAGACCCCGGCACCCCTGCCAGGGAGCACCCAGCCACCCAAGGAGATGGTGTCTAAAGGAGAACCTAAAGGCACAGAGCACTTGCAGGCTGATGGTAGCGCTCAGCTCTTCAAGCTCTCATCATCCTTCCTCCTGTCTGTCTTGCAATGGATAATGCTGGGGGGACCAGTGGCCTCCAGCTACTTTTGCCAGCCCTCCCTGAGTTGGTGATGATCCAACCCAACGAGGCTGGGAAAACACAGCACAACCGAGATGGGACCTGAGGAAACTGCCAAGGGCATCGGACCGGGCTGATCATCCTTCTCAGCTGCCCAATCCTCACTGGGCTGATGGGGATCAGTCCCAAGGAAAGGGCAGAGGTAGATACCAGCTGCAGGATCACAGAATCCCAGAAT
>VZTU01029223.1:0-61245 GCA_013400835.1 Zapornia atra
GTAATAGCTAGGCAGTCCATGACCCCTGACAAATCATCTCATTGTTTCCTTGGGCTTTCCTATCTTCTCTTCTGAAGCTCTGCCAGTAACCTCGCAGAGGCAGCTACTGCATTTCAGTATTTTTGTGCCAGACCTCACAACTTGGACAGTTCATTGTTCCTTGAGTTTTAGTTTGTAAAAAAAAAAAACCCAAAAAACCTGCCTGAAAAGATTGCTGCTGAAATACATTATAGTTTTAATAACTCTTATGAGTATGACTCCTATTATTATTATTATTATTACTATTATTATTATAGTTTGATATTTGTTTCACTGCTTTATATTTGTCTTTCTACAAATTGTGGAGGGTGGAGGAGGACTGCAGTTCTTTTGCTACCCTTAGTGGAATGACTTGCTGTTTTCCGGATGTTTGCTGTGCTTCATCAATAACAAGAGGAACAAAATGCTTAAAAATTTAGACTTGGCCCTATGCTTTGCGCTGCTGGGGAGGTGGAACACTTTATAGCTTCAAAATATGTCAACTATGCATCAGTAGGCAGATTCCATTGATATATTTGGGTACCCTAGAAACTGCAACCAGGACTTTCTACTGTCTGTTGATCTCTTTACTTGTCCAAAGACAGAAATATTCCAGTACTCAGGATATCTCTTATATTCCTCCTAGGAAGTTCATTCCTCCTTCCTCATTTCATGTACTTCTTTTTGAAGTTTGAGATCACTTAGGAGTTTCCTGAGTTCCCATGCTGACCTTCTGCTACACTTGTTCACCTTCCTGCACATCAGAATGTACTGATTTTATTCTCTGAGGATGTTCAACCAGCTTTGGTGTCCTCCATGGCAGCTTCCCATAGGATTCTGTCAAGAAGATCCCAGAATAAGCCAAAATCTGTTCTCCAAAACTACGGGATTATGATTCTACTGTTTATCTTCCTTGCTTCCTCACTTCTCTCAGGATTTTAAACTCCACAGTTTCATGATCACTGTAACCACCATGGCCCCCAACTGTTAATAACATTAGAATAGGCTTCCACTTCAGGGGGTATTTTAGGGTTTAGATTCCTTTAATCCCTCCAATGCCTCAGTCTTGTAGTGATGGAATCCACCTAATTCACTGACACTTTATTTTATCCCTGTTTAATAAAGACATTGAACAACGTAAGTCAAAGAGCAGATTTCTGCAAGACCTGCTAAAATCACCACAATAGATGATTTACATATTAATTTACATTTCAATTTACAGATACAATTATGTTTTGGAATCTATTACTTGGCTAGTTTTTAATTTGCTTGAAGTATTGATTTTATGTATTGTTAATTATGATCAGAATATCATGAATCTAAGTAGATCAGAGCAATTACTTCTATTAACCACACTTCTAATCCATCTCTAAACAATATCAGATTTTTTTTATGAGACAGTCAACAAAGCCATGTTGATTGCCATTAATTAAACACCTTCATTTAATTCCTTGTTGCTTGTATACTGTATCAGCTTTTTTGTGATTCTGCCCAAAAGTATTATACAGCTGATGGGCCTATTGTTTGAAGGTGATGCTACTTAGAAGGAAAAAAACAGAGAGGGGAAAAGAGAAGGAAAAGCTATAGCAAACAAGTATTTCACAACTGAATGTCCATCTTCCTTCTCCCTTGGGCACTGGCTCTGTTGAAAGGAGTTCCAGCATACATGTTTAGGAAAAAACCTGTCCCAGTCTGGAAGCCTCAGTAGATAGAGAAGGCAAACAGTACTTTTTATATTATTTTTCTGCAAAAATAATACTTAAAAATAGTTAGAGGGGTTTTTTGACAAAATGCATCCCCTAAACTAGCAGAATAGAAATGGCAAGCAAGGGTGATGTTCTGTCCCCTCCTGCTCAATGGGGTTCTCTCAGAGAGACAACTCTATGAGCAGAGCAGAAAGCTAACGCTGAATGAGACAGAACTCAAATACAGAGAATAGAAGCTAGCAATTGCTTTGAATATAGGTCAAGTAGTCTTACTGCTTATTCATTAGGTTTTGTGTTTTTAAGTATAGGTTATTCAGCTATGTAATTGTTTAAATCAGGAAATGAGACCCAGCGACACTTGTTTGATTTAAGATGTTCCTCACCACACCTCTCTGTCTACTATCTGTGCAATTTAGATGGAGCTAGGCAATTCTGTATACAAATACAGCTACTGCAGTCTGGCTTACTCATACAGTGCCACACCAATTTTTTTTACATTAATAAGCATATTGAATTCAATTCCTATCTGGGTAAGGTTGCCTTTTTGTTCATCAGAAAATTGAGCCTAAGACAGATTCTTGAAAGCTGCCAAGCATTTAACATCAATTTTCATTATCAAGGGATAAACAGTGCAAAACCACTATTAGCTAGCTACACAAATGGGCAAAAGGTGTACTTTTTTAAGCTACTTTCATATAAATCTTTGGAAAGTATATGGCTGGGATTTTGTGGAAACTCTATTTCAAAGCCAGGGTGGACTAGGATTTTAAGGAGACACTTTATTTTTTCTTTCCAGGTGAGCTTCATTGCTGATTACAGATAGTCTTAAATTAATAATTATCATTCTTAAAATTTGCTAGCAGTACTTCATAAGGTCCTTTTACCAAGGTAATCTTCACAAGGAAGTTCTGCAGGCCAAATGTCCAAGATTTAAGACTGCCTTTGCCCAGCAGTACTGCTATGAAATTCTCCTCTCTTTCTGCAAACAATCTTCCTTCTCCTCCCTATTCAAAATCCAAGTTTTTGCTCTATCCCTTATCTCTTCTAGTAAAGAAACTAAAATATAAAAATCCATCTGAGACTGCTAAAATACAAGAGGTAAGAATTCCTATAGAAACAAGCTATGCAGGTGTTCTGCTGTAGATCAAAACTTTTTTCTGACCTGCAGACAAAAGGGACAAGACTTCATCCTGTATTATTATCTTAATTGACTTTAAAACAATACTTCTCTGCACGAGCATCTCATGATGTGAAAATAGCATGGATGGTCTTAGCTCTGCATGCCTAAGAAAAGCTTAAACTTAAAAAGAAAATAAGTGGTTTATTTGGCTCTCAGTGGTAGTTGTTTTCAGATCACCTTGCCTTTTTCTTACAGGCTGAAGTCACCCTTGATAACTTGGCAACCACAATTTCCAATTCCAAATTTTCAGGGGGGTTACAAGAAATTTTCTTCGCAAATACATTTAGAGAAGCTAAACTTTCCAGAATGATGTCCACATAAAGCACAGCCACTCTGCATGGGTATGGATTTTCATTGTCTTATTTGTTTCTTAGTGGCAACAACATTACTAGTTCTTTTATCTCTTTCTGTCTACTCCATTGCTTAAAGCAGGTTGAAAAATAATCTCACTCAAAAGAGTTCTAAAGCATTCAGTTAAAGTGCTTTCCAATTTCTGATGCTTGGAATAGTGCCATTTGAAAATAAAGATGGCAGAATTAGAGGGTGTACTGTGCCCTGATTTTTTTTTAATTGGCTTATATATAATAAATACTTATTTCCTCTCTATTGATGAAGAGGGAGCGCAGGGTGATTAGCCCAGTGGTAAATGTCCGTATTGTTAAAGTTAAATGAAATTAGACCTACCTTTCTTCACAGCTGAATGCTTCAACTCTGCTAGCTGAATTCCTTACACTCGCTGGGACTCCAGCAGGACCAAGTGAGATTGACTGCCCTCTGGAGACCTATCATCTGGAAAGCTGTATGCTCGGTGAATGTTCGCAGCGAAGCAGTAACCTCTTTTCAAAGTGAGACGCTACCTCTGACTCAACACAGATGTAGTGTTTGGAAACACTGACTTGAATTTGTCTCCTTGTTTGGTTTAAGAGCATCCCTTTTTGTCCTGGCCAAGACAGCAAATTACATGCATGACTAGTGTCTCTCCGGTGCTGTCTATGGACTGGTTTATTCTCCCAGAGGAGAACAAGATACCACTTATCAGTGTTTTTGTTCATGTGGCAGTCACATAGCTGTCATGAGCACTGCTTTCTCACACTTTGAATCTGTTAAGGGAGGGAGCCTGGTTTGATAGATCCCATCCCATACCAGAAATATAGGAAGCAAAGCTGAAAAGAACTTCTTGGGTAACAAATCCAACTGCAACTGCTTCAAGCAATCATATAACACAGTCTTTTTCATAATTAGATCAAGCACCAAGCTATCGCCTGTTTTGCTTTGTTACTCTTAGATTATTCCAGAACCTGAATGTTTTAAGTACAGAAATCCTTCTTTGAATTTCAAGTCTAGAATTAATTCATGCCAAAATTCTCTTCATCTGTGCTGTACTGCTGCCCCTTAGTTTAAAAAGCTCTCCTCCTACATTGATCTTTATATTTATAGGCAGTGATCATGTATCTCCTTCCAGCTCTTGATTTAGTGTACTGAAAGCCAATCTCCCGTAGGCTCTCCATTCCCATAATTGTGCTGTTAACCATTTCAACAATGCATTCCAGCTTCAGATCATCTTTTGTGAATACGGATGAACACAACTGCATAAGGTATCCTGCATGAAAACTCACCAAGCTATTCTGAACTTGCATTAATATTTGCAGATCAGAGAAAGCAAAGTTGGTGGACATTTTTCCAGAGATGTAGGCAAGAAGGAGATGCTCTTTTTATCTAGGATACATACGATAGCTACACCTGCTTTCAAAATTAAACGGAGGTGTTATAGACATTGTCCAGTACACATTGGCCTGATCAGAAATTCATCCAATTACACGTACTTTGGATCCCAAGTGATTGCTGCTGGTGCCCTCCTCAGGGGTTTTTGATATTGCACTGTGTGTACTAAATGCAAAAAATGAAGGAGGATAATGGCAACTGAATAAAACTCTGTGTGTGTGTGTGTGTGTGTGTAATAGCAATTTGATTAACCACCACAAAAGAGTTCCTCTTCACAGAAATTCTGGTGCTGAGGTGGTCAAACCCTTGAACATTATTGACAGGAGAAGAATACCAAGTCTAAAGCAAGCAAACGCCATGGCTACAACATGCACCAGAAGACTCTGAAACTTAGGAGTTATGAGCAGAATGTGGCACAAAAAGGAGATTAACTTGCCCTTATTTTGCTGAAATGCTTTGAAGTGAAATCCCTGGTGTTGCATCTGCCTGTTCTTAGATGTTGATGATGTTTTTGCCAGACACTGCAAAGGCAGCCGGAAAGGAATGCTGTGAGTGTCTTCACGGTACAGAACCTATCTCTACAAATCCACACATCTGTAGGAGGAGATCTGGGGTGTTCAGTGTTCAGAAGGTGTGGGAAAGGATAGTGGGACATCTAGATTAAATATTTTCATGTCCTGTCAATAATTTTAAAAGGTAAGGGTCCAGTTGTTGGTCTCCACTGTCTTATCACAGTAGCTCTAGTTACTTGCTGCTGATTCATGATACACCATTTATATCACAGCTGACATTTCTACTTGAACCACATCCAATCCATTTTATGCTTATTCCATCTTTTCCAGTACATGCCTCTGTAAGAAGTTAGCCTTTTGAGATGGAGGAGGCAGCTGTACAAAAATCAATGCATAAATGATACAGAAATACCTAAGTATATGTAGCTCATTTATGCCATGCAAAATGCATTTTAATTAATTTTTCAAAAGTGCAAGGATGAAGTAGATAAGCGGAAATAAATATTATAAATATTTAGCCTATTTTATAGTCCTCAGTTGAAAATGCGTGGTGGCCTTACATTCTAAAAAGCTTTGGTATAAATATTCCCCTCTCAGCTTTGGAGTGATTTGATTCAGCTGCAAAAAATGCAAAGATAAAATCACCTTGCTGGGTCAGAACAGTGGCTTAACAAGTCACTAGTAACAGGAAAAGCTTCAGAGGATAATGAAAAAGTTCCTAGGACAGCCAAAAATAAAGCAAAAAACCCATCCACTGCAGTTGTGATTTCTTCTTAACAGCAGCCAGACAGTTTTCTCACTGGAATGTGAAGATTTTTCAACTTTATAGTTTAATTATTTCTGCTCAGTTATCAAGAGTTTTTGAATTCTGGTGAGATCTTGAAGCCATTGTTTTGAAGCAGTTACTTCTGTGGGCTAATAAGGTACATGTGAAAGTGCATTAATAGGTTCCCCTTCTAGTCATCCCTAACAAATATCAAACTGTAACAAGCTATAATTTCACAGAATTTGGTAAGATATTTTGCTGAAGCAATTAGAACATTTTATTGATAGAATAAGGGAAGAATGAAAAGTATGGAGCAAGACAAAAGGAAACTGAAAGGAAGAAAAATAAATTTTCTTTAAAAAACTGGTAAAGAAGTTTTAATTTTGGTGAATTTGGTCTTCATGTGACCAAACATCTCTTTATATGAGAATTTTATATTAGGTTATAGGAAGAGAAAATATTTTCCAAAATTATTACTCAAGAAATCAGATGCAGGTGAAAGTAATAACATTATGTGTGGTTGAGGAATAATTTTTTTACCTGATCAAGAACAGAATAATTAGAGAACGATGAAACAGAGAGTGAAGACAAGTATCAACAGACTATTTCAAGAAACAGCTCCTATTATGTTTATGTAACTCAGACAAGAAGGTAAGGGAATTTTCAGTGTAGATGGTATTAAGGCAATATAGCACTTAAGCAGCTGAAATAGAAGAAAATTAGTCTGGCTAGCGACAGGGGAAGTGTATGGTGTTAAGATTAAAAAAACAGCTGGATTAGAGGAAAGACTATAGCAACAAAAATAGAAAAAATTAATGAAGTAGACTTTCTTACACAGTGGATGCTGAGAATTAGGTAAAAGAAAGAAAATATTAAAGATTCGTAAATACCGAAGTTTAGTATTGCAGAACTTCTTGGAAATAAAAATCTTGAATAAAGTCATCTTGTGACTGAGGAGGAAAAAAAGCAGACTTACAGGCAAATGAAATGCCTCTGGTTAGCCACATCTCAGGCAAAAAGATCCATCCACAGCTTTCATAAAAGTCACGCATATTGTCATGGAAACAAAACTGGAAGTGTTGCTTTGGTGAAGGGTATTTTGGGCCCAACAAAAGCAAAGATGCACATTTGCTTGTTTCAGTTATGCTAAACAGAGGAGGCCTGTTGTCAAGTTATCTTTGGACAACTTTGTGATAAAGACCGCTTTGCCTCATGCTTTTAGCTTGTCATTAAATATAGACTTAAGAAAGCATAAATATTTAAATAATTCATGTAAACAAATATTACTTCATTTTCATTATTTCCATATTATTTTCTTCTTGGATGTGTTCAAAAAGTTAACTTTCTGAATTATTAGATTTATTTTACCATCTTACATGGAAGGAAGAGTTTAGATGTTTTGGGACTGCTGTTAAAAACTGACTATGTTGTCTTTTAGATAAAGCACATAGAAAGGGGAAATGCAGCTTTAGTTTCTCCTTGGCACTGTCCACTTCAGAGATAGAAAATATCAGGTATGGCATCTGAGGTGCCCGGTCATTCTGAAATGCCACTTGATTAATGCATTGCTTGAAACCTAAATGGTGCTGCATAACAACAGTGTTACCTCAGAGAGAATTACTTTGTTTGTCTAAGCTGTCTCATGAAAAAAAGAAAAAGAGGAAGAGGAAAAGAAAAAAATTGGTAAAATAAGCTGGAGTAAGAAAACTCTTGTATGCCATAAGTGTTTAGGATTTATCCAGGCGTAAGTAAGGTGCGCTAAAAGTGATATCCTCTTTCTGAAATGCTGAGTAATGAGGTCATTTCAAAGCACAACAACGACTCACATTCATAGCATGGAAATGGCCAAATATTTAAAACTTGCTGTCCAAAGTGCTTACAAAGTTGGGTTTTCAGTGAATTCTGTTCAGAAAGCAATCTTACCACATTAAGCAAACAAACATGTCTACAGCCATTCATTTAATCTTTGATGGACTGTTTAATATCTCTTCCAAGACAATACTAGAACTGTAAATGAAGACAATAAGAACCTGGTTCAAAACAAAAGGTATGGTTTTGTTTGGTGCAAGACAGCTCCAAGTGTCTTTCCCAAAGCCATTTCCCCAGAGGGAATGCATTACCAAAGGTCTCTGAATGTTTTCACTAATTGAAAGTTCCATTATTCAAGTCAAGGAAGATAAATCATGGAATCATAAAATGGTTGGAAGGGACCTCAAAGACCATCTAGTTCTAACCCCTGCCATAGGCAGGGACACCTTCTTAGATGGGGCTTTGAGCAACTTAGACCAGGTTGCCCAAAGCCCCATCCAACCTCGCCTTGAACACTTGTGGGGCATCCACAACTTGTCTGGGCAACCTGTTCCAGTGCCTCACCACACTCAGAGTGAAGAATTTTTTCCTCATGCCTAATCTAAACCTACCATCTTTCAGTTTAAACTTCTTGTCCTATCACTACACTCCCTGATAATAATTTCCTCTCCAGCTTTCTTGTTGGCCTCCTTCAGGTACTGGAAGGATACTATAAGGTCTCCCAGAGCCTTCTCTTCTCCAGGCTGAGCAACCCCAACTCTCTCAGCCTATCTTCATAGGAAAGGAGCTCCAGCCCTCTGAGCATCTTTGTGGCCCTCCTCTGGACTCACTCCAACAGCTCAATATCTTTCTTGTATTTCTTGTATTGGGGACCCCAGAGCTGGATGCAGTACTCCAGGTGGTCTCACCAGAGCAGAGTAGGGGGGGAGAATCACCTCCCTTGAGGTGCTGGTCATGCTTCCTTTGATGTAGCTCAGGATTATGGTTGGCTTTCTGGGCTGCAAGCACACATTGCCAGCTCACACTGAGCTTTTCGTCAATCAGCACCCCTAAGTCCTTCTTCTTAGGGCTGCTCTTAATCCATTCTCTCCACAGACTGTATTTGTTCTTGGGAGGATTGTGCTAACCCATCTGCAGGATCTTGTGCTTGGCCTTGTTTAACTTCATATAATTTGCACAGACCCACCTCTCAAGCCTGTCAAGGTCACTCTGGATGGCATCCCTTCCCTCCACCCTGTTGACCACACCACACAGCTGGGTGTTGTGAGCAAACTTGCTGAGGGTGCACACAATCCCATTGTCCATGTCTCTGACAAAGTTGTTAATCAATGACAAAGTTGTTAAACAGCGATGGTCCCCACACTGACCCCTGAGGAATGTCACTTGTTACTGGTCTTGATTTGGACATTGAGCTGCTGACCACAACTCTGAATGTGACGGTCCAGCCAATTCCTAATCTACTGAGTGGTTCATCTGCCAAATACATGTCTCTTCAATTTAGAGACATGTATATAGTAGGGGACAGTGTCAAATACTTTGCCCAAGTTCAGGTAGAATCCTCTGAGGTTACAATAAGTAGAAAACAAAGGAAGCATAGAAAGTCCCCAAGATGAAAATGGTTAGAGGCTGGTAGAATACCAGGTATTTTGCTCTCTTTGCTTATGACTTGTGTTGGATACATGAAATGTGGCTAGGGTGAGCTTTGGTCAGTCATATTATGCCTGGTTTTATGTTCTTTTAGTCTAAGCACTTTCTCCTCAGTTGAGAAACTTGCTGCTTCTTGGCGTGCTACAATATATTCTCGTATTTTAAACCTTCTAGTCACAGACCTTGAAAAACACAACCCAGTTTGTACAGTTCTTTCTAATACCATTTTTTTTGCTTATTCCATCAGATTAATTTCCTGTCCCGCCTGGTTCTCTGTGTCAGCTATTCAGCATTTTTGGTGTTGATTCAGTGTTTTGTCTGAGTTACTTGCTCATTAACACTGCTGTTTCTAACAGTTGTGCCACAGAGGTTTCTGCTGTGTTGCCCCTCTTTGTTTTTGCACTACAGTTGCCAAAACATGAACCTATTCCCTAGCATTATCAAAATATACAAAGGTCTTTATTATCTTCACTGTGCAATCTTCATCTGCTGGAAGTCACGCCTCTCTGAAATCTCAGTGGTACTTGGTGTGACCGATTCACTCTGAGCAGTGAAAGCGTGGCAGTGTGCCTGAAGCTCTTTCCCCTTCTGGAAGCCATAAGGGTATGTTTAAGGCCAGGACCTAGCTTTCACCAGCAGGCATACAGCTCTTCCCAAACTCGCATACATATTAGCACCTGGTGCTCATCTAGTCTGTTCATCCACACTTTTCAGGCATTCTAATGTCATTTCAGCAAAGAGCTGGTTTTAATATCTGAGGAAGATGAGAGCACGTCCTAGCTTGGGCTTGTGAGAGCTCTTCTTTTTTGCCATTTCAGGTGGAAATAACCAGTCTGTTTACTTGTTCTGAAAGAGGAGTCCAGCTCTCACTTGGACAGATGCCCTAGAAGTTTTGATAGTAAGCAGTGATTAGCAAAGTTTCAGCCTTTTGGAGGACTCCAGGAAAGACAGCACATTAAGGAGCAGCAAGGGTCTGGCTGCTCCCTCAGGGAGCACAGGCTGTGCCCTTGCCCATGGGGTGCCACCCCAGAGGGCCTGAGCACATCAGGCAGAGGCAGGGCTGAAAGCAGCATCCACCAACAGCCACAAAGGCATGGCAAGCAACGGGTCTGGGGTCCACCCAGGAAATCCAGTAAGGAGCTGAAGCAGGCAGAGACAGAGAGGACTGAAGACATACACCCTTGTCACAGGGCTGAGGCAGGGACTGCTGGCCCTGAGATGGGCTGAAGTGGGTGTGCTGGGCCCCAGGGAAAGCTAGGCTGTGCTAGGATGTTCAGGCCTGTCAGTGCTCCTGGGACCCTGGACCTACAGATCAACACGGGCATTGAGCTAACCTTTATCCACCAGATATCGTAGCGCTATACACAGGAAATGCAGATGCCAAAGAGGAAGAATAATATACTATTGTGCTGGGAACTATAAACTGAAATATTCTTTATTTAATTAGTATGTTCTTGTTAACTAATTTTTTTTATCATTTTAAAAACTTAGTAGACCATGCAAGCAAGTAATATTTTTTCCTCTCCTGGTCGGTCTAGATATAGCAGTCAGATTCTTCCCAACTAGAATATCAGGTATATATTTCGGCTTTCATTACCCCCCCAGTCAGCTAATTATCCTATAGAAAACATCTGGAACTGAATTAAATCCACATGGCCAATGAAAAAAATCAATATAATAAAAATGGAAAATTAATTATAAAATATTCTGCAGGCAGTGATTTAGTTTAGCAAATCCTATGACTGCACTGAAGGTCCATTGTAAACACTGGCATCTAAACTACTTACTCTAGTCTTCCTTTTTAATCTGGCAAGGCAAGTAAAGGTTTCTTAGGTGTGTTCAACCTTAAGGATGTATGAAACCTCTGCCCTAAAAATACTTCACTGACTGTAAAGTGGGTTTGTTACTCTCCAGCGCAAATGGTTGAGGTGAATCCCACATTGTACATCTCAGCAAAGTCCAAGATATTGCCAGATTTTCCTAAAAATTCTTTCTTCCTGGTGTGGAAATCATTCTATCAGCAAGATATTTACTGAAGTGTGTTCAGTTCTGTCTAGCTCCATTTAACATCTGTCCCTCAGCATCACTAGAACATGCCTTGGAGAAGGAAGCAAGTTAGCTAGAAGTCATTTGTCAACTTTGATGTCTTCCTTCCAGACACCCAGTTCTGTGAAACTTTCCCTTACTCAGTTAGACTGTCACAGCTTGTTATCATCATACCGTAGCTCAATGTATTTGCTTTGCAGTCTCAGATAGCTTGATATCAATCATTCATTTATAATACAAAATTCAAATCCCTGGTTAATTTTTTGAGGGTAGATCAATAAAAATTCCCCTTATTATGGCATCATTCTCTTTATTTTCTTTTTCACACTCAGTCACATAGGGACTATGTGATACTTCAGTCTGTTGGTCATGTCCTTGAAGAAAATCATGACAACAAATTAGCACAAAGCAAGCTTTTATGCCTCACAGTGAGGGTGACAGAGCACTGGAACAGGATGCCCAGGGAGGTGGTGGAGTCTCCTTCTCTGGAGATATTCAAGACCCGTCTGGACGCCTATCTGTGCAATATGAGCTAGGGAGCTGCTTTGGCAGGGGGGTTGGACCCAATGATCTCTCAGGGTCCCTTCCAACCCCTACGATTCTGTGATTCTATGTGATTCTGTAATTATTTTACTTTTATTAGAAGCTTGCTTTTATAAGACATATCTCAAAAGTGTGCCACAGTTATCCCTTTCTTAAGTGAGAACTATTTGTTTGCCTAAGGAAAGTTAAAATAACTTTGTTAATTGAAAGCAAAATGTTTTTATAAAGACGGTCTTGAGATTAAAGAATAGTCTTTGCATTCATATGTAACTTCCACAGCTGGTTGTCTGTTGTCACATTTTTCTATAAAATGCCATTCCATGGAAATCAAAACCTTCTGTATGAAGTTGATCCATGGTGGTTTGTTCTTCCAGTTGGTCCCTGACACCCAGTCAGATCAAAATGTTCCAGGTGACCTCATCATGTTTCAGTTTTCCTTACTAAAACATCTTTTCACCTGAAATGTGTTTTTTTCTATGGTGAACTATAAAACACAGAGTAAAAAGAAAATATAAGAAAAAAAAAATTACTGAATGAAAAGGAATTTTCAATTATATTGTATTCTTGAAATTCTGAAATATTTTCTCTTCATTCTAGTATTGAAGAAAACACATTTTTTAAAAAATCCATTTCCCACAAAATATGAATACTATTGCCTGTACAGCTCTAATAATTTTTGTGGCATACATTTCAGAAAGCAATCCATCTCCACTTAACATCTCTTCTGAGACAGACAGATGAATCACGCCCTGGAGGTGCCTGTTTCTTTCAGCTGGCTATAAAGGGAATCTAGGTTGATGAGTCTAGACATCGACAACCAACTTTCAGATATTTACCCTTAGGCAAGATGACTCCTTTCTTTGGGGAAGATGAAAATACTATACAATCACTTTTCAGTAAGCATGATTTTTCAATCATGCTTAAGGGAATGCTTATCAACAGTTTGCCTTCTAATTATAAACCTTAAAAGAGGTTGGCTGGGGAGGTGGTGGAAATCCCACCATCACAGCACAAGACCATATTTTTAGCACACACATACCCCTCAGTGATGGCCTGTGCCAGTGTTGTCCCCTTTGTTCAACTCTGGCTTGAATTATAGTCCAGGTTAGCTGTGTAGGTCTCATACAGAAATAAAGTGCTCCCCTCAGTCACAGGAGAGCAGTGCCCTCCTTCCCAGTGAACATGTCAGCAGATTGCAGGAATGCATGCATGGGACCATGGAGGTGGCCAAGATACTTCCCAGCTACTCCAGAACTTCATATGTGTAGAGAATGGAAACATATTTGATAAGACTGGTCCAGGCAATGTGCCAAGAAGCGAGGGTTAGACAAAGAACATGGGAGTGTGTGCTGAGCAACAATCTGGAACAGCAGGATAGGCACGAATCTGGGAGTGAATGGGAACTTGGAGGAGACTGTTGAAGGCCAGCCTGGGACAAGAGAAGTGTTGGGCTTTGTGCTATTTAGAGACCTGAGTCGAGCGACTATTGGGGAATGAGTGGAGCCTCCCTTTAGAGGAAGTTATTTAAGCAGTTGTGTATGTAATAAAGCTGACTCTATGCTTGCACCTGCCAGAGTCCCTGTCTTCCATACACCCCACACATGTGGCCCGAATGGCTGTTTTCCTCACTTGCCTTTACACGCAAGCTGACAGCTGTGGATGCTGAGCTTGATGGGATCACTCAGCTGTACCGAGCCTTTCTGCTGGTGCTGTGGGCTGTGATGGCCTGCCTGCCTCTTAATAGAAAAATGGACCATGTGATTGCTGGAGGTATCTCCTACCCCTCATATTGCAGGGTCACTGTTTTGACCCCAATATTTGAGGCAATTCTCTTCCATTGGTTACAGCTGGAATTTCATATTGTGTGAAAACTGGACCTCTGCCACCAGATACCACTAAGGGTGTTACAAAACCAAACTTACTACAGAGTGTAAGATGAACCACCCACAGTCACTTGACCTATACAAGTGAGATATTTAGATAAAAATTGCAAAAGACTAAAACTCACAGATTCACAGAATCGTAGGGGTTGGAAGGGACCTCCAGAGATCATTGAGTCCAACCACCCTGCCAAAGCAGATTCCCTAAGACAGGTTGCACAGGTGGGTGTCCTACTGTGGCTAAACTGAGGGTTTATTCCTTCTTCTGCCACTGAGTCACTTTGTATGTGCTGAAGAGTAATTTAATCTGTGTTTACTCAAAAACTTACTGAACATAATTATGGCCACCTTTGTCTGATTTCCAATTCAGCACAACCCAAGCATGCAAGAAAGTTTAGGAAATACAAGTTGAATTTTGTCCTTTCTCCTCTCTGCTTGGGGACAGTAGCAATGGGAAGGCTGAGAAAAGTCCCATTGTCCTGCTCTCAACCGGATTGACTGCAGCACATGACAAGGGCAGGGAGGGTGAGATGTGGGTCCAAAAGGAGGCATAAAGGGATGTTCCATGGGGAATGTCCTAGTGCCTTAGGAGATAGACTATGCTCCATTTTAGCATTTTCATGGAGAAAGGTGGTCACAGTCACCTTACAGGTCTTTTTGTTGTAAAGCTTGTCAGCACTGAGGCTGGAGATCAATGCAATTTGTGTAGAGACTAATGGAAAAATAATTAAAGATAAACGTTACTATGCACATTTGCATGAGGATCAAGGGGTGGGGAGAGAGGGGCAACGTAGCTGTAAAATGATCAGGTGTGGTGTACTTTTTTGGACTGGGACAAGTCTGAGCACAGAGAAAACATAAGCAGCTTCTCTTTCAGTAGAGTTTTCAAGACAGAAAGAGAAAACTTGTGTGTTTGTGGGGTCATTGTTCAAATAAGGTAGAATTAAGGTTATTTGAGAACTTAAAATAACTCTTCATTTGGTGGTTTTACAGAAGCCTGGGATATTTGTTGACTTTCCCATTCTGAAAGGGCGCAGGAAATGCCTCTGCCTTAGCAGGGTTTTTCAGCAGTGAATGACTTTCTTGAAGAGAATGCATTTGCATTTGGTGGTGTAGATGCGAGTGGACTGTTAAGCAGTTGCAGATACCCATTTAAGATGTTGCTTTAGTGCTGCAACTCAGGTGTGCAAAACCAGACAATGGTTTCCCTTGGCACTCACTGGAGGGGGAAACACAACTGTCAATATTGCACAGAGCTGGTGAAGGGTCAGCTCACAGGCTTTGGTCACAAGTGTCCCCCGCAAGGCCACTGAGGGGTTCAAGGGATCCCAAATTACTCTTCTCTCCACCAGCTGTAGGGTTGCTAGAAATGCCCAGTTCCCATCTCTGAACTTCTGCTTTTTTACAACACAACAGAATATATGGTTGTGCCTTGTACTTGAAAAGAGAAAAGAAACTTGACTCTAAAGCAAAAGATGTCAATGACCTTCCATGACAGTACAGTTACAGTAGTAGTAAGCAATTAAAAGCAAATTGATGTCTCCCTCAGTCATTATCTCCTTCCCCATTTCACAGTGTACAAGCTACTACCACTACCCTGGCCATCCAGACCCTGTTCCTTTTTTTTCCATCCCATTACAGCAATAGAATTTAAGAAACGAAAAACAGTGATGGAATCTGACAGTTGTAAGAAAAGCTTACTCTTGCTTCCTTCCAAGGCTATCTCTGGAGAACCTCAGGTCACAGATTCCCCAAAGAATATCTCTGGACCTCCATCACTACAATGCACTCAAAATTGAATAAACATGCGGATTTTAAAGCACTTAAACCAGTTATCCTTTGCACATGAAAAGGTCCTCTGGGTCATTCATAGAAATGCTGTGAAATGAATGTACATATTCCTGGAGCAGAAAGCAACCTGAAGAAAACCAGTCTGGCCATGTACCCTGTGGTGGGTGGAGGAGGTCACAGATAGCCCCTTTCCCTGAGTTTCCGTGGGAGAAAGGTGACATGCTTAGAGTTGTCTATGAGACAGCCCTCATTTACACACGTGGGAAGAAAATGTAAAGCTGGGAAAGACTCCATACCTAATGTCCCCTTATCCCTCTCCTTGCTCTGTCCTTCCATTCCTCTCTGACCTGAACTTCACAATACCATCTTTCCTTCCACAGGATAATGTCCTTTCCTTCCCGCTCTTTCCTCACACTTTACTTCACTCCCATAACCCTTACCTTTCCATTGTAAACTATGGAGGTTGTCAATGTGATTGGCCTTATATATTAGATTCTGTTAAATTTATCTGAGAGATCTCCATGGGCTTCTATAGGTTGTTGCTTGGGATCAAAATCTATTCAAAGTTTTAATCTTAAAATGCTCTTTCACATCCTGAGACGACGTGTTTAGACATCTGTTTTGGTTGCTTGGTGGTGTTTTCAGCTCAGAGGAAAATTAACAGCAGGTGAAAGCTTATCAGGATTCTATGGTGAATCTATTCAATTGAAGATACGCACATTTTTTCTCTAAATTTCATTTATGCAGAATATCTATGAAAAATTAATTTGCCATGTATGTACCTCTGAAATACATTCTACTTTGAAAAAAAATCTAAAATTAATACTCTGTTTCTATACCAAATCATATTCCATTAAATGATAAAAATAACCAGATTTCTTCATTATATACGATGCAAACAGCTGAGATTTATTATGGGAACCTTTTATCACACCTTCAGCCATGCTAATTATAATTAGAGTTAAATGAAAACAGTCCTATTTATTTGATTCACTTCACCTTTTTGCTGTTCCTAAATTGCCTGTAAATAGACCAAGCCTTTCTGGAACTCACCCTTGCTTTAAATTGCAAAACCAGTATAAAAGAACCACAGAACACCAGGTTGACAGGGACTTCAAGGATCACCTGGGCAAACCTCTCTTGGCAAAAGCACTATCTAGACAAGACAGCCCAGCACCCCATCCAGCTGAATCTTAAAAGTGTGCAATGTTGGGGAATCCACCTCTCCCCTGCAGAGATTATTCCAATGGCTGATTATTCTCACTGGGGGAACTCCAGGGGAGCCTGGAGTAACTTGCACCCATTATACCTCATCTATTCCGTGTGAAGCCTTGTAAAAGGGAGTCTCCATCTTCTTTGTAGTAACTGTTAAGTACCAGACCATTGTGATGAGGTCTCCCCTAAGCCCTCTTAAGGCTGAGCACACTCACTTCTCTCAGCCTTTCTTTATATGGCAGGCTTCCCAGTCCTTGGATCATCCTGGTGGCCCTTCTCTGAACCCTCTCCAGCCTGTCCATGTCTTTTTTGTGTCCAGCACAGTACTACATGTGCTGCATAGATTGGGATAATGACTTCTTCATCTCTGCTAGCGATCCCCTTGTTGATGCAGCCCAGCATCCTGTTGGCTTTCTTTGCCACTGCAGCACACTGTTCACTCATATTGACCTTGTTGTCCACCAGGACTCACTGGTTCCTTTCCACAGAGCTGTTCTTCAGCCAGGTGGATCCCAATACATACTGCACTCCCGGATTGTGTTTTCCCAGGTGCAAGACTTTACACTTGCCCTTATTGAACTTCATAAGGTTCTTGTTAGCCTACTTTTCCAGCCTATCTAGGTCTTCCTGAAGGGTGGCTTGCCTTTCTGAAGTGTCTGCTTCCCCACTCAGTCTGGTGTCTTTCGCAAACTTCATCAGGGTGCACATATTAAACAGTGTTGGGCCCAATATTATTCCCTAGGGGACCCCACTTGTGACAGGTTGCCAGACTGCAAAAGAGCTATTTAGCAGCACTTGTCAGGCAGTTTCCCACCCATCACATAGGTCCCTTGAATAGACCATACACATCAGTTTTTCTAGGATGAAGCTGTGAGGAACTGTATTGAAAGCCTTGGAGAAATCCTATTCTGCATCAACCAAGCAAATTACTTTGCTGTAGAAGGCAATCAGGTTTGTTAACCACGATTTGCCCTTGGTGAATCCATGCTGGCTTTTCCCAATCACACACTTTATGTGTCTTCTGAAAACCCCCAAGAGGATTCATTCCATAACTTTCCAAGGAACTGAAGTAAGACAGATGGACCTATAATTTTCTGGATCCTCCTTTAAGCCCTTCTTGTAGAAGGGGGTGACAATAGCCTTCTTTCAGGCTTCTGGGATGTCCCCTGATTTCAAAGATTACGGAGAGTCACAAGGACATCAGCCAGCTGGCTGGTTTGAAAGCTTGGCATTCTGAAGTCACAGTTGAGGAGATGTAACCCACTGCAGTTTAGGTACAGCTCCTCATGGGCACCAGCAGGCTCTTCCAGTGATGGCATTTGCCAAACACAAACTATCCTTTTTCCTTCAACTGTCCCAAACTGGAGTGTGGGAAGAGGAGCAGAAGGCTGTCTCTGAGCCACCAGGCTGATGCTTCCTGTTTTCCCAGGTGACTGCTCTCCCTCAGAGACACCATCTAACACATAAAATCGAAATGTGTCAGTGTAATCCACTAATATTTATTATATATTTAATTGCTTTTAAGAATAATTTAGCATAGAAATAAAATTGAGGGAAGGAAGATTGGGGAAGGAGGGAAATCCATTTTAACATCAATCCCTTGAAGAGAAATTACTGCAGTTCCTTACCAGTGTGAGATAAAATACTGGGGAAGCTTTAGGGAGGTCCAAACCCTTTTGGAATACCAACTACTCGAAGATTAAAAGAAAGTAAAGCCAGTAGTTTTCCAAGAAGAAAACCTATTCCCTAGCTTTGGTGTTTTAGAAGGCACTCCGTTTCCTTTCTTCTTACATCATGGTAACTTAACTGAGAATGAGAGTGCACAGAACTTCAGTCCATACCTGGAAAGCCACCATCTCCAAAAGTTTCTAAAGATAAGGTGGAATGACCTTCTGTAAGGAATGGCTTATCTATAGCTGACCCTGTCTCCTGGGTAGAGGGATAGACTGGGCCAGCATTCTTCACTACCTGATCTGTAAACACCAGCTGCTCAAAAGAGAGCACACTGCTTGCTGTGGAATCACTTTCTTGCAGTGCACAAACATATTCTGAAGCAGGCAAGTAAAAAGAATGAGCTAAATAGGGATTATTTTTTCCAATTTAAACTTTATTTGGGTTTAAATTAAACTTGGGCGCACCTACAGAATCTAGTGTGTGCTTATTTTCCTAATGATTAGTACTTCTTCCACTGAAAGCTGCAGAGAAACACGGGACCAGACGTCCTTGAAACGGCTCTCCCAACTCTCTTCCCTGTGACTGGAAGCTACGAAAACAGTGGGGCTCGGGCATCACCTTATTTACTCCTCCCCTTGTGAGTTTTCAGGCACAGATTTTGTGCCCAATGCTTTACTTTGGTAATGTCCTTTAGTCTGCTGCTGCCATCCAGAGAGGAGCACCTCACCACATAAAGCTCTGCCCAGAGGCCAGTGGTGTTTGCCTCAGTTATCTTGCTGAGGGCCTAGTGTCGGCTGATCTATCCACCATCAGCAACCTTTGGCAGTTCTAGCACGGCTGTTAGATGATGCTGTATTACTGAAATCTCATCACTGTGAGAGCACTTTATTTTATTAAAAGTGCAATTAAAACAAAATCAAATACTTTCATTAACTGCAACAGCTAAAAATTATACTCCCAGTTGCTTTCTTCTCATTAAGAAAATTTGCATTTGAATAACTTTTCAACTGTGTGTATTTGTAATTAATGCAATTACAAGCCAGAGACCTGTTCCCAAAAGTAAAGAAAACTTCTTTATCAGTTTTACCATTTTAATTGAAATAAGACTTTGTATAGTGAATTATTTAATGCCTGTTATCTGAAAAGTACATACAGAGATAACAAGTCAGCCTTAGTATTTGGGACTGTGCCCATTTATTTTAGAGCTGGTGCGAGTCCTGGGAGCCACAGAGGATGAATTGTTGGGTTCAGCCCTGGCATACTGAGTGTTATGGCTTTTGTCAGTTTACAGCTAGGGCCTACTGTTTGTTTAACTCTTTAAAATTGTCTTTTTCTTTTCCAAATTAATACATGACATGTATGAAGATAAACATTCATATAAGGGGAAAAACTTAAGCTTAGGTCGAGGGAAGATTAAAAATGGTCACAGCAAGAAAGAAAAAAGCAGGGGAAAATGTTACAGTATATAAATAAAATCAAACAAAACAACCTGGGTTGTCACGTACAGTAACAGGACACACAGTTCTGGGCACAATCAAGGCAATATCACGCTGGATGCTCCACCAACACACAGTGCTTGAAGCCTTTGCTTCAAATAATGTATCATCATCTGCGTTTTCAATTCTGAAATCTCTTTTTGTAAATTTCTCCTGAGGCTTCAGAGAGCCTCTCAGTCAGGTCTCACTCAGCCTACGTGCAAGCATGACTGCAGGGCTCTGCATCTTCATGGAGCCTAATTTGAACCAGGAGCCACAGGCGTGTGTGAGATCAGTAAACTGACACAGGGCGCAAATGGCCAAAGAAGATACACACATGTCACATGGACAGCTTGTGAACAGCTTGAAAGGTTTTTAAGTAGGTGCATCTATTGTTACACAACTTAGCTGCTACCATGGGGATAATTTTTTGTGGGCACCACAGCAATGTTCTTCTGACTCCTCTTTAAGGAAGGAAAGCTATAGGCTTGGTTCAAGAAAATGTACGTATCACAAAAATCAAGCACCAAGGTGTGGCTCCATCTTAGGTCCACTCAGGCACCAAAGTGAATTACAGTTAGGATGGAGAGAATATGTTTGGGGAGAAAACATCATACTGATCTCTTTGTGAGTCTACACTTAACCAGAAATTCACATTGCAGAAGAAATTTGATTTCTACATCACAGAGGGTCTGCTTTCTGCTCCTGCCAGGGCCTGCTCTGTGGGATAAGGCCATCAGGGAGGATAAGGAAATGTTCTTGACTATGAGTGCATCTCTTCTTCATACCAAGCGATGGTCTAATAATCCTACAGAAGGGACAGTCCTGGGCTTCATATTGTCCAGACTGTGGGATTAATGTGTTCTTTACACGTGTAACAGAAGGAGGTGGACCCGTTTACCATCCAGCCCTTCATCCCCGCTACTAGCTACCATTAGCTGGGTGTCCCAGGACCACATGGCCAGAAAGCTTTCCAGGTAATTCTATTAGGGAATTCACATGCTTGATTTATTGGGCTGAGCATTCATCATTAGGGAGGTCTCAGTAAATTCTTTCTTTTCTTTGACTACATGGCAATTAGAAATCTTTCCTTAACTTTGATTTTTCATTCTGAAAATGTATACATTAAGATGTATGGGATTCCTTTAAACTCTTTCTCTCCAGTCATGAGAGGAGACCCATCTTCCACTAGTCCTAAAACATAAACACATATAGATTTTTCTCATCTGATGTGTTCAGCAGCAGAACAAACCATACAGAGAGAGCAAACAAGCAGAAAAAAAAGGTACACTGAACACATTGTTTTCTAAATTCTCCTGCTTCCCCTTCCTTTGCTTCCTCACTCAAGCTCACATCCGTGCTCTCAAACTGTCTATCTTCTAGCTTTAGTTCACTGCTTAAAGAGTATTTCAGGTGAAGGACTGGAAAAAAGAAATTGTGTAATGACCTGGACACCAGGGGTGCAACCACATGTAATGGACAAGAAGGAAACATAACCCAATCAGGAACTGCTTCAGGAATATCCCATCCACTGCAGAGTAAGTCAAGCAATACAGTCACATTAGTTCCTTCACGGTCATGTGTTGCTGAACTAGGAATTTGTTATGAGTTACACCTGACTTCATGCAGGAGTATTCACTAACGGCCAGTTACCAGTGTTTTTCCATAATAGGAGGCTTCTTCCTCTTGAGGGGAGATGCTGCAGGAAGGAAACTTAACATCAGAGGAACTGAGTCCTAGAACGGATCAATTTCATGTTTCTTCACTTCGTCCTTCCTTGTCATACACAACTCTCCTCTTTTTCTGTGCACCATTTATTTACAAATTGTTACCACACCTTTGTAGAGTTTACACCGTACAAGTTCAGTCCTCCACTTTCTGTCTTCTACTTCCAAGGAGTTCTTATGGCACTTCTTGTCTACGCTCCAACTTGTCAAGGCCTTCAAGACACTGACTCACCCAGACCTAAACACATAATATCACGTACAGTTCTATCACCAACTCTATGGAACTCCTCTGCTGCTCTGTGCTGTTTCCTCAAGTATATAAAGTAATTTCCAGATCCCTGGAACAACTTTCCCTGAGTTTGGCTGTATGACACAAGGATTTACATCTTGGATCAATATTCACACCCTCACAAACCAGAAGCAAAAATACTTACACTCATTTCTGTGGCTCCCAGCCATGCATAAGGAACTCCTAAAATCTGGCATTTAAAAGTGCTCAGAAGTTGAATGCATTGCAAACAATTGACATATTTTCTCCAATGCATTAAATGAATTAATAGAACTATTGTAATATCTTTCAAAACACATCAGATCCAGTTACATTTTGAGAGGATGATAGGATTCCATATTCTACCACAGCAAATTTTAACTATGACTCAGCAATTCACTTTTCCAATAGATTTCCACCTCTGTAAGCCACTGATGGCATTATCCCTATTTATTTAGCCTGTCCTTTTAGTATTAGTACACTAGTTCAATGTAATACATAAAATGATGGAGGATTTACAAGTTGCATCACAATCCTTGTTAGAGACTTTGCCATGGTTTTGTATTATTTTACATGGTTCTCACTCATATATTATTCGGAGTTTTGACCTTCAAACAGCTGAAGAATTCCACTGAATTAAATAACTATACCATGAAATTTACTGGTATCGATGAAGTCCAGTATTCTGTAGATAATATCTCTCAGTTTGAGCTCCAATATGGCTTCTCTGATGGCTTTTAAATAAAGAATGCCCTTATACTCAGTCCTTCCTTCAAAGCTGCTCGAGGCATCTCCTCTCCTTGAACATCATCATTCAGGAAACAAAAATTACATTGAAGTTTTCTTGCTTCTCAAATTTGGTAGAAAGGAGGCACTAGATTCAAAAGTTTGTGAAGGAGTAGGCATGGGGCAGAAAACAGAGAGTTGAGAAAAGACAGAGAAAACATAAATCTCATTTTCCTATGGAATGTATCTTTAATAGAGGTTTATGCCCAGAGATGTAGTGGAGGCCCCATCCCTGGAGATATTCAAGGTCAGGCTTGATGGGGTTCTGAGCAACCTGATCTAGTGAAGATGCCCCTGTTTACTGCAGGGAATTGGACTAGATGACCTCTAAAGGTCCCTTCCAACTTTACACATTCTATGATTCTATGATATATAAAGCTATGCAAAATCAAAGCTTAATTTTTACACAGTTTACAAATCACGGATTATCACTCTATGCTCAACAGTTTCCCTTACTTGGTCTCTCAAGTATTAACAAGGATTCTATATAAAATAAGTTGCTTTAAACCAGATCCTAGTGAAATTGCACGATATCCTTTTGCCTATAGTCAATCATACTAAGCTTTACAGCTGATTTTAAAATTTGAATTAAGGTAATGGATGATAATAGATATTTGACATATTTATGCTCGTTACGTTCTTTTAAACATAGCCACTGATGGGCCATAAAATAAAAAGGAATAAACTCCAGAAACCAGATTTACAAATTTGTCTGCAATATTTTGTTGTATCTTCCAACATCTAACAATATTTACTTAAAGTTAACAAGAAGAGTGATTTATGTTTATGTATTTTAAATTCTGAAATTAAAAGCCAGATGAAATTGAGAGTGAGAAGAAGAATGGAAAGATGCTACTTGATTGATTAGGTAAGAAACATGCAAATGTGTTCTAGCAGAATGTAATTATTTCGAGGATTCTACTGTTCAACAGAAGATAAATGATATTTTAGAAGAATTCTATAAAAATCCAGGTAAGAATTTCCAATAAGGAAATTAATGATTATTTTAACAGATGAGTCTGCTGTCACTTACACTTAATGGGATAAATCTCTTAGGTTTTACTTTTTGTCTCACAGGAACTTGAGAAAAGCAATTAAATTTCTCAAATTTGAAAACTTTTTCCTAATGACAGGTTTCCAATACTGTTTTACAAGCATTACTGACTGCCTTTAATTCAAATATGTATTCCTTGTACAAAAGAGCTTGTTGGGATATTGCTGCGCAAACAGAAACAATCTGCACTGCTTAAAATAGACAGGGGTCACTTAAACAGTAACAGTTTGTAAGTCAAACCCCTTTCTTAACCAAGGTTTCGAATTAATTTTCAACACCTTTAATAGCCTACATAACATATATGCTGGTGAAATGAACTTCAAAAAAGGAACTAGTAGGTGTTAGCAAATACAGATTATTTATCAGGAAAAAAAAGCCACACAAAAAGCAAGCCTCAAAAGCTGCTCCTCAAACTATATAATGCTAATTACCCAAAACTTGCTTTCCGGGGTGGTTTTCAATGCTCTCAAAAGTCCTTTGATTGCACTGAATAGCTGTGCAAAATCCTGAGTCATTTCAGTCTGGAAAGATCTTTACCCAGTGGATTAAGGTAGTGTTAGTGGTGTGAGGTATCTGAAAACATTACACCTGAGAGCCTTCACGTGAGATCAGTTCTAGCCCTTTTTTGTTGGGAGACATTTCTACACTGTGGCATCTCTCTTTATGTAGGCACATAACATGAATTAGTCCTTTCCTGGTGTCTTTCATTTTAGCAAACAGCATTGTCATCAGATAAGTAGAGGCTGGAGTCCGACAAACTCAAGCACTTTCAGGTGGAAATTAAGACTGAGGCGCTGGCATGACATCCAGCAGAACACAGCCTATCCTGATTGAAGATTCAGCAATATAAAGCAAAGCACATTTGATCTTCCTTAAACAATCCCTCTTTAAAATGTCACTTGGCTTCTTTTTCATCTAGACTGTGGATTGGTAAAAGTCTTTTGGATCAGCGAGCTAATGTAAAAGTACATATTTTGCACCTACTCTCATTCTGCAGTCTAATCATGGGCCATAAATGAAAGAATGCAAAGTATGAACTGTCTTATGATGCCTCCTGGTTTGAGGACAGCAGGGGTAACCACCCTTCCCCAAGTCCCACGTGAAGAAAACACTGCATGTGTCCAACCAGACCTAATCATACCAGCATATGGTGTTCTGTCAGGAAAACTCTTCCACAGAACCTGTCTGTGTGGTACTCTGCTATGTTTGCTGATAGCAATCAAGTAAAAGAGCATTACATAGCTGTGTTAGCACTGATCTTCCGGAGGCTTCTCATCCACTGCCTTAGATATTCTGGGTGCAGTGACAGAATGAAAACAGGGTGGGGGGCAAAAAAGTTGATTACAAATACCAAGAGCAAATCCTATTAAATAATAGAAATGATGGAAATCTACACTTGGAAATGTCCCAAAATAGGGATGGACATGTTGAGAAAAAAATTCATCATATCAAGACCAGACCTGAAAAATATTTGGGTAACCTATTTCTAAAATTTTCACAGAGAAATGTTAAAGAAGCGTGACATAATAGAGCTTGTCTTGCTTTAGACAGAAACCCTTCTTGAATATAGGTTTTGATAAAAAATGAAATTGCTATCTTCTTGCTCAAGTGACAGCTCCTGCTTTTGTAACAGCCTTTTACAGACTGGAAGAGTTAATGTGCTTCCCTTAAGAGAGTTCTTTGTATTTCCTTATATACATAGATATATACATATTGTTAAACAGTAAATACTCTTCACCAAACACTATAACTAAGGTGCAATCCAGGCACCTAAATGCAAGGGAGAGTTCCCCACTCCCCATTTCCACACTGCATTCTGCTGTCCCTTACTTTCTAAAATGTCTGTATCTGTTGTCGTCCTCTGGAATCTCTCTAATGCTGTGTTGCCCTGTAGTAGCTCAGCTGATGCCAAGTAGGGTAGATCAATTACCTCCAGTGCTTTATCTGTGACGTTTATTTAATACACCACAGAATAAGCTTGACCTTTCCAACAGCAGCATCATATTGTCAACTTGAATCGAGTTTGCTGTCCACTGCGGTTTCTGTTTCCTTTTCTGTGTTGTCCCAACCTACCAAGGAGAAAGAAGATGGCAAAGGTATTGTATTGATGCAGGGATCTGTGGGTTGGATGAGATACTGTGAAGAAGGAGTGACACTGAGATGACAATATGAAATCAAAGGTAAATTAGAAGCTTGATTATTTATTTCACTGAAAACAGAAGTAGATTCTATGTTGGAGGAGAATCACGTATCTCATGCAGTGCTTAGTGTCGAAGGCTTTATACTCCCTTTGAATCATATCTTTGTGTATTTGTAGAAAACTGCTTGGGAAGTTTTATTATCGTATTGAATAATACAGTCCAGAGCTGGTAGGATCCGAAAGATGTATCTAGTCCCAAGGCAGTATCTATTATATCTGACAGATATTTATCTGACCGGCTCATAAACAAGGAGGCAGAGAAGCCTCACAGTCCCAGTGCTTTCTATATGACCGGCAAAAATAATGTAATGATAATATTCAGCTTGAAATTCTCCTATGATCTAAGCCCATCTTCTATTTTCCTACTCCCATTAGCCCACAGGACAGGTTATTCGCTTTCTACTTTTAAGTCCTTCCCATATTTGATATTTGTTGTATCTACACAGCATGTTTATTTTTTTATAGTAACAGGACACTGTTGACTCATGCTTAACCTAAGCAGCACTATCCATTCCTCACACTACATTTTAGATAAGAAATACTATCTAAATAGAGCAGTACTTTGAATTCGCCCCTGAACTGCTTCCTGATTTTCTCAGACTATTTCTCCACATCAATATTAAGCCTCTCTTGGGTGTATTTTACTCCTCCCAGCTTTGAATTGTCTGTAAACATAAAATACCTGTAATCAATATTGAGAAGCATAGCTTGTGGATATTATATATCTGCAAGCCGTTACATACAGGGTATTTTCTGCTGTTTGCGATCACTGTGAGACAGGAGTAGTCACACCCAGCACATCTATTCATACATGAAAAGCAGCAGAGAAGCGATTCATGTAAGCAACACTATCCCTAAGCAATTCTAATTTATGTATCTTGCATTTACAGATCATGGCAGGAATCCACGCTTCCCCAGGTTTGATGGTATGCACATCCATATGCAAACCTAGTCTTAAGCATGTTCTTTAATCTCTTCTGTATAGGTGTTTTAGCAATACTGAATAATTTGTAATTTACAGATGTTTAATAATTAAGTCACTGGCAATAGTTTCCAAATACAACCCAGGTAATTATCACTTCTTCTTGCTTTAATCAAATTGGTAGGTCCATGTGCAAAAGATACACTAATAAATGACTAAGGCCAAACCAAGGTCCATCCCATGCCCCACCGTTTAAGGCTTCTATTCATCTCTCCAACCATACACACACACACAGACTCATCCTTCTGAAAATGTGCTGTTTAGTCCTCAAACACTGGTTTTCGGTTTGCACTTACCCTTTACAAGTTTTTATATAATCATCCCAGAATGCTTTTACTTTTCATTCTGTGAGATAACCATGGAGACCTGAAAGGGTTGACGTTTCTCAGCAAGGAGGAGTAAGGCACTGCTGCAGAGTCTTTGTAGAGAAAGTAATCCAAAACTAATCCTGTTTATTGCAGAAATAGTTGCTCTACAGCCTTTACCAGTCAACATTGTTCAGAATTTTTAGCAGATTCTTTTTTTCTTAATCTGGAAGTGGTTCTAAGAAAAAGAAAGAAAGAAGAAAAAAAAAAAAAAAGCCTGAGAAAGAGCATTTAATTGTTGCGAGCAGCGAGCAACATGATCAGCTATGTCAGAAAAACTGCAACAGCAGCTTCATGTGTTGTTCCCAGGCGTGTTAAAGCAAGCTAATTTTAGCAATCCTTATGTATTCTCAGAACATGTGTTCCTTCTTTATGAAATTGCGGGATATCTTAGTAGAGGGATTTCATGTAAATTATTTATGATTAATCCTGTGGCTTGGTTTGGCTTATGTCCACCCTTGGTGAAAGAACTTTCAACTTCTTAAGTGGAAGAACGATGTGAAATATTAAAGAGAAATATTTATATATACATTCCCTTTCTATCTATGGATTTCAGACATGAGATAAAAGGTTTCTATTGTTGATTATTTCAGCTCTCTTGGTACTACTGCAGAGCACTCACTGCTGAGCATGAAGCTACAGCTTGGGGATTTCAAACTGACAGAGAAATGCTCCAAACTAGCAGTATTCTTTTGATTTGCCAAAAAAGTCTTCTGAGCTTGCAACAGTATTCTTCTGGTATAAAAAAGATCAAATATAATGAATCACATTCATCGCCCTCTGGAGAAACAATTACATTTCTGTTAAATAATAACAGCCTGTATGAGGTAATGATTTCAGGAGTCCGCAATGGAGTCCTACCTATATTATGCATCACTTGAAGTTTTGCCCTAGGTAAGGGAGATGTTAGCTGACAGCACAGTAGGGTTTATATTCAAAACCAGCAAACTTCTCACAGTCCTTTTTTAACAGATGCACTCAGATACAAAACTTGCCATGCTGTCTAGCCAGTTGTTATCTTTAAATAAGAGTGTGTTTAAAATGAAAATTAATTCAGTAGCTGCTCAAGTAATTTCCATTACCCTGTTTAATGCTCCCTATTATAGACAAATCTTCTTTATGGAACCATACAGTGACAGATTGGTCTTCCTTGTTATCACGTAGCTAGCAAGTGAGGCTCATCAAACAACTCGGGCGACTATAAATGATGTTCTTGTTCCCCTGGATGCACCCTTGTGTCCTTTGCAATTTTACCTTCTTTTGTCTTTAAAACGAGAATTACCAGAGTATAATTTGAATTTACCCAACTGATTCAAGGTCATTTACTGTCTTCGGTGAATGCATTCACTATTTCTTATGGTAACCACACTGAAGTAACTTTGTCATCTAAACTTCTTCACCGTAAGACAACACCCAGTACACAGCACTTGTAGGTGCCTTTTGTCTCTTGTGACATGCCTCCCTTTTTTCCACAAGAGTCTGGAAACTCCTCTTCCCCCAGAGATAACATAATATCCTGTATCATGCTGTTTGCTCTCTACGTGCAATGAAGATTGATCAAAGCTGGTCTTTGTTCTGAGACTTCTCATCACCCTTCCCTGATTTTGTGCTATACCTATAAACTTGGACTTCCATACTAAAGGAAAGTTCATGGCTATCAACTTACCATGTCAACATGTTCCTAAACTCCAGAGATGATTTTTCAAGCCACAGCAAATTGGTTCAACACCTTGAATTTCTAAGCTCTGTACAATCTGCATAAAGCAATACGTATATAGCCAGCTGTTGCACCTCCGATGCTACAGAAGGAGCGTAATGCTTTAGGTAAAGCAGCTGTTGACCACCAGGAGAACATAAAAATTCATCGGGCTGATCCAAAGCATTGGGCCCTAACACTCCAAATGCGATGGTAAATGAAGAGAGCTTATGGTGTGTCTGTGCCAGCCAGCAGGTCGGTGCTCAAGGCCTTGCGGACACAGGAGAGATTAAAGTTGTTTATGAATTGATCTGTGTGCACACAAAATGAGGGAAAACTTCCTAAGAAAAAATAATGCGTTTTGCTGATGCTCCCAGGAGTGTTGGGGGTGCTTGGACAATTAAGTTACAAGAGAAACAAAAGTTTAAAACTGAGCATAATGCAGACATTAGGTACCTACGGCTACTACATTACATTATATACTACTGCACGAACATTACAGAGCATACCTCATACATTAACGATGCAGCAGCCACTTTTAATGCAAGCTAAGCCTGACATTCAGAAATATATTCTAAATGTATTCAGAAAAATACTCCACTCTGAGTTGACAGCGTCAAGGTATTACTGACCTAAACAGGCAGGGAAAAGCTCCCCTGACAGTAAGGGAAGCATTCCCGTTGCCCACTTTAACAGTCAACAAAACCAGGCTAGGCTTCCTTGATAGTACATATGCAGGGATAGGTATTGCAGAGGTGATGTCAGAGGATCCAAGCCTGGCAGCAGTGTACATACATCCTCTGGAAGGGCCTGTCAGCAGTGTACATATATTCTCTGGAGGGAAACTGGAGCTCTTAACTTCCTGCTTACCTGGGCTGCTACCAACTGTTCCCCAGAGGTGCCAGCTCTTCTCTGCTGACTGCAGAAGGTGCCTACACTCCTTCTTCAGCAACCTAATTCGGTATCTAAAATCAGATGTTGTGAAGAGCTCCTAAATATTCTCTGAGACCTCACAATTTTCCAATTGTCTGAGGTATGGGTTTTTATTAAATATTAAAGAGATTAAAACTTACTTTTTGTAAGTTCTGCAAAAAGAGTGCACCAGAAGCAGTAACCAGTGGACAGTGAAGTTAATGTCATGTACATTCCCCTGTAGACTGCAGATCTTCAGAGTGCATACTAGCAACCTTTTTTAGAGTATGAACACCAGGTGTAGTGGATTTTCCATCCACTTCCACTGGTATGAATACAAAGCAATTTCAGTAATGGAAACTGATGCAGGATAAATATCATGCCCACTTATCCCTTTCCAGTGAGATTTTTAAGGTGAATAAACATCTTCTTTTCCTCACCTTGACAGATACTAATTTAATAAAACCTAAAATCAACATATGTATAAAAGATACAGCAGGAGAACAAAGCAGGCCCAGCTCTTTTTCAGCATATACTGCATGACCAATGGTCTTAAAGACTTTCTCATAGTGACTGCATACTTGAGCCTCTTTTTATAAAAAGCCATTGGAACTGAGCTCTCTCTCATAGTTCTTACCAGTCCAGAATTTAGCTATCTAGGGTAAGTTAGTCATCTAGGTCTCCCTCTGTCGTCAGTAGAGTGGCAGGTACTTCCAGAGGATGAGTCATCTCATCTATTTTAGACATGTATCTTAGAACAGGATGAATCACTCTGAAAATCCCTCTCCCCACAGCTTATGAAGGAAGCCTAGACAACTAGCTTAGCCAGGACACTAACTCGTAGCCAGCTAAGGCAGGTGCCTGCTATATAGTGTCCCTGTGAAAATAATGCGTTAGGAAAGAGCGTCTCTTCGAATGCAGACACATGTCAACCGATGGTGATACAGAGAAGTGTCCATGCCGAACTATCGGACCGTAGCAGCACAAAATCAGTATCAGCCTGCCTTGATTCCGACCTCGAGGTGAAATATTCCCTATTCCTCTGCCAACATTTTTAGCTAACTACTTCACATTTGAACATGTTGATAAGGCAGGTGCAGCTGGGCAAATACCTTGGCAAGCACCAAGCCTGTAAATTAGTGACTGGGGAGTAAATCTTCTTCTAGCCAGTTTAGGTTGTCATTCATCCCCGTTGGTTAATACTGCTGATTGTTTTTCTATTTTTCTGATTTAAATCCATACAAGAATGCATACAAATTGCATTCAAAATATGCATCAGACTCAGAAAAGAATGAAGTGTTATCACAGTGGTATATGTCTATTCTTTTTCCCTTTTCAAAATGGGCTGGATAGGGAAAAAGATATCTGCTAATTAAATTACAAAATTTTGAAGAGGTCAAAATGGTGTAGCTCTAATTCAAAGAACACAGGAAGCAGTGCAATTCGGATTTGTCATCCTTTGACACAGATTGTAACAATATAGATAGGAGTTTTAGAGACACACACATCTTTTTCATTCTTTCTCTCCCTTTGGGGTCACTGCAGTGTGATCTATTTTTACACGGGTGGGAAAAAAAAGGAGTTTTCATTGTTAAAACAAGTCGGATGCTCCCGTATCTCATATTCAATCAGAGAGCATTTCAGAAAGCCTAGCGCCCTCCTTTCAACCTGCTTTGAAGCATTTCTACTGGTTATAGACATCATTCATCCACAATATTGTAACCACAAAACCCTTTATTTTTAAAAAAGGGAGGGGGAATTGGAACTTACAATGATTTAAGAATAAACGGTATTGAAATACTTTCTCTAAAAAGGCAGAAGGTAGAGAAGGAACAAAAGAGCAGAAAGATAATAAATCTAACTACATGCACCCAAAATTCTAGGGGTACTGACGTTCAGATGCTAACTACTTTTCTTTCTAATTATCTTTATCTCAGTAGGGTTTGTCTAAGGAGTTTCTCTGCAGAAATAACTCACTGGTATTATCTTACATTCTTAAGTTTTCTATCAACTGGAAATACTAATTCTGCCTTGCCAGTTTCTTTATGAAGCCCACTATAGCGAAAAGGAGGCTCAGGAGGAGAGGGAAGGGAGGTGAGAGAAGGATGAAAAAGGTGGAAGAAGGAAAAGAAAAAGAGCAGGGATGGCAGTTGTCTTGGAATTGCCAATGTCCTACTGATTAAAGCAGGACACAACCCTGCAATACCAAACAAAAAGTTTAGTTACAGAAATACAGATCACATTTTAACCGTGACATCTTAAAATAGGAAGACAACATCCACCGCCACTACACAAGCTCTGAAGGCTGGCCGGCCGGTGTGCCACCTTAGGTCCATGCCACACACCTCATCCTTTCCATACACTGCCGGAGACCAGCTTCCCTGTACGAAACATCCAGTAGCTATAGAAGAGCACATTTGGTAGAGTCTCCTTTCCCTACCGGTAACAGTAGAAACTATCCGATATTCAAAATCAAAGTTGGGGTGTTGGAGAACGGCTCGAGGAGCAAGGCCATGGTTCTATGGAGCAATTGTTCAAGCAGTCGCCTGTATAACTTAGTATCAAGTAGTCGTTTTATGTAATTTAGTAAGATTAGGCCCCACACCATCTGGACACAAGTGATAGCGAAGGACAGCATTCCTGCCTGTGCTACACAGTATCAAGGTGGAGAAAGCTGTATTGTTCTGGTGGGTGAGAAAGGAACACAGTTCCCAGGTCTCAAGATGGGTGGAGAATGTATGTGTAATCTGTAACCAAGAACCAATCCAGTTGTAATAATTATAATATGCTTTGGCAATGGTATAAAAGAGAGCCTTTTACCATAATAAATCGAAGCTTGCTTTACCATTCATATTGAATCGACTGCTTGTTTCCCCGCGCTGACCAGTTTCGTTCCCTGCACTGGGGTGGTTTTTTTGGCCATGCCCCAACACATCAATCACAGAGCCTTTCCCCATTCTCTGGATGCATGTGACACCCAGAACTAAGTTTTTCATTTCATGTAGAAACCTTGCCCCTTAAAAACCATCATCCAATAATCTCCAAAGACCTGCAGTTTCCATGAACATACATGTCAGCTAAGTTGTTTGTTAGAAATGCAAACATTTAGATGAAGAAATAAATCTTTCTTTCCTGCATAGCCCAGAAACACCTCCCCCCAGTAACTTCAACATGTGAATGCCCTTAAGTGATCTTCATACTGTAACGATCAGTGCCCAACTGAAGGTGGCTACTGAAAGTAAGGATATGCATAATTATTTATTTTAAAGTTTTCTTACTTTACTTTATTATATTAAAATAGGGACGTACCAGATACTATTAGAGGCTGTTCACAAGAGCATGAAGTAAAAAAAAAGGAGAATTTGTGGTTCATAAAAGTATTGATTTGCATTTTACAACTCCAGCAGAAAAAATAAAAGGTTTAATACAAGGTATCATGTTTGTGTACTCCTCATTTCTTAATGTATTTCAGTGCTGAAAACAGTTCAATGGTACTGGTATTTTGATCCTAGCAATGCTCTTTTCTACACTCTGTACTCATCTTAAACTAGTCCTGATCATGTTTGTTCACCTCTTTACTTGTGGTGTTGGTGCTGTAACAGCTTTAGTCTCTCTTGTAAAATATACTGTGAATCCACTCCCATTCATTTATCTTTTCTTAAAGATCAGCTGATGAATTGCCTACTTCTGTAACTTTAGAATAACATGTAATCCTAAGTTTTCTTTTCATAGGAGTTTATTTAGAAGTTTGCTAGCACTAGCAACATGATCAGGTCTTCGGGAAGACACCTAGTTTTGCAGCTATCCAGCAGCCCAGCATGCATGTGTAAGCTGCATTTTCCCTTACCAGAAGGCAAATGAAGCCTGCTGCTTTCAGCAATTTTAGGAAACTTCCCAGGTAACGGTACCAAAATACACGATATTCCCCACCTATGATCAGCACAAGCGGCACTGTGGAACTGTGTACCTCTGGTCTTGAATTCTTCTCCGAGCTCTCATGAAATGATGACTTCTGTAGTGCAGTTGGGAGTGAACACAGAATCACAGAATCACAGATTGTGTTTGGTTGGAATGGACCTTTTAAGTTCATCTAGTCTAACCCCAACATCGCTGTTATCATTCCTATGATTGAGGAGAAAGTCAACATACTGCTCCCACTTTCAACCAATTCCACTGGTTCCCCGTTTAAAAGTGCTTTTTGCTTCCAGAATCTTTGTGTGGCTTAACCCAAGATCTCCCACAAATCTTCTCACCTGTTACACTGCATTTACAGCCTCATCTTTGAGCAATCTGAAATCTATTTTCTCTATAATAGACCTATGTCAATGAGGCAGATATCAATTAGCTATCTCATTTAGCATTCTCATTTTAAAATACACCTGTTTTCTTTTCCCTGCTTGATTTGTTTCCCCTGCCACCAGCCTTACAACTGACTTCTTTGATTACTACTGGAGAAATTTCTGTCAGCATACTATTCATGGCCTACTTTTTGTAGTATTCTTGTATTTTATACATCGTTTGGTCAACATCTTAAAAAATCCAACCTTAAATCAGACTTTTCGATTGATATGCAACAATGTATCATGTCTTCAGTTACTTCACTAGAAATGGGGTTCTGACTCAGGGATAGAAGAAAAATCAGTCCCTGACATGTCCCTTGTGGTTATTTTCCACATTAAAAACTGCAACCAAAATGATGCCTCTACTGTAAGTTCTTCCGGGATCATTTCTGATCAATTATTATTACAGTATTACGGATAGTGTATTAGTTTACACTTAGGTGGAAATGAATAGGGAGAACTGCAGTTCCTTATTATGAATAAACAAAACCAAGTGTTTGCTCAAAAACAGCCCAGCAGTGCCAGAGGTGTATGGAAAAAGAAATTTTCTTTGGAAAGAAATTGAGGAAAAACTCTGGAGATCACCTTCCTAAACATGTCTTTTGACACTTGCTTTATGTATATTAGACACATATTTTTCTAAGCATTTCTAAACTTTGATCACATCAGGATATACTTTTATGGGCTAAGTAGGTAATTTTCATCACACTAACTTCACTTAACTTTTCATGTTCTGCTAGTGTTACCTCTCAGCTTTGTACTTCATTACACACAAGAATAATTCTAATAAATACACTAAACACTTGAACTAAGCAGAACTATCATGCCTTTGTTCTCCTTCCTAATGCCACACGTGGTCATTACAATCCTCCTGGCATCACAGTAACTGCTATGTATAAGCACACCAGCAATGTAACGCACTTAGGCCCAGCAAACTTCTCAAGTTTAATTTTTCCCTGCCCACCTTTCTGCAAAATTAAACCACCTCCACAGGGCGAGCTGCAGGTAATGATGATGACCCCCAGGAGCTGCACTTACTAAGTTTTCGTGAGTTGAACCCCCATTTCAAACCACGAGAGGGAATCTTCAATATGATATGGGAGCCCCATGGTTCTCTCCAATGCCTGGCAAGTTGAGAGTTTTGAGTTACTAAAAATTAGTTCCATGGCTGTGCTCAAACTTAGTTTCATTTTATTCCTATTTTGTCTCTCAGGTATGAAGACTATCATCTTACATATCTCTCAAGTATCGTGCACACAGTTGGTATGTATCTGCCATGCTGACAATCTTTTATTTCCTGCATCCCGAGCTACACCGTGCTCCGGGTCACTACACATCCCCACTTTTGAGTGACAAGAAGTTACAGAGAAAGAAAAAGAACTTGGACAGGTTTGCATTTGTCATTTCATTAATTTTCATTCTGCTCCAACTGGGAGACAGGAAAATCCTCTGTGAACTACTCTGAACTATTTTGTGCTAATTTTTTTCCTCCAAGGCATTCTATGTAACCGACAAAGCCACCTAAAATCTTTACCATGGAAACTTCTATTGCCCTTGGTAAGATGACACACATGATGAGATACTTAGAACTGAGCCTCAGTTACTGCTAAGGTGTATTACAACCTGGAGTGTTTCTAAGTTTGAGGCCTTATCTCAAGGAATGTATAAGCAAATGTATTCTAATATATTTTTTTAAGTAATGATGTTTTCACCTAAAACACAAGCTAAGCTAAAAACCTCTGTTTTAATTATAGCCTTCAGCACGTTAGTTGTATATAATTAAGAACAGAGAGAACTGCATTTTTCCTAATGTAATCAAAATTTCAAGATAAAACAAATGTGAGATGCATGCAAGATCTTGGGTTTTTAAGTGCCTGCAATTGTTGTGATAGGTCTTTAGTTTCACAAGTGTTTTTGGCTAGGGGGTCTGAGGTTCAACCAAAGCAAGTATGGCTCTCGTGAGCTCTGAGGGTGCCACTCTCTCTGAACTGATCGATCCAGAAGTCCCTTGCACTTGCTGGGAAGCTGTAAGCGTCTGTCAGACAGGAAGGCAGGTTTTCCAACGTGCTGCACATTATGTACTGTGCAGATTAGCCAAAACAAGGATGTCTGAAAGAGTTTTACAGAGGGAATGTAAAGCTTGGAATAAACAGAGAATTGAAAATAATCTCAAAAAATGGAACTTGATCAGCCTTCTTTGAAGTTAAAGTGATTAGAATGGAGCAGGCTGGGATTTATAGACTTCACAGGCTGTGGGAGGGACTTCAAAAGCACAGAGGTAATAGATGAACCTGTTTTTTCCGACCTGCAGTGACAAAAATGCAACATAGTTTCAAGGCTCTTATATCAACAGGAAGAAAAGGAAAAAGTTCTAATTTTAGTCTGCCAGTCATCCATGTTGCAGTTTGACTGCCTTGTGCTTAGGACACTCACCTCGAATGCACCTTCGGCAGAGCACACAGCTAATACTGATAAATTCTCAGTAAATACACATGGCACAGGGAACAGAACCTACAGGATTTTGAGGTTGGGGAACTGGTCAAACCCACTCTGTGATCAATTTGAAACTAGGATTTAAACTGGGATTTCCCGTGACCAGTACTGCATTGAATGCCTCTGCATCTTCTCCCCCAGCACACAGGTTTCTCAGTGGTCCACCTACTTCTGTCTCCCTGGTAGGAGCACCCACAGTGTACAAAATACTTAAATACTGGGAGCAATAAGATGCTTTTAACTTCTTGTTTGGGACAATCTGCTACATGAAGGACATCTGAATTTTAGGGTTAAAATATCTTCAAGGCAGGAAAGTGAACCCGTTGCCAATTTGATTTCACCCTGGGCAGAAGGGGAGAAAACATCATTGCCATTGGTAATTCTAGCCCCTCCACCTAAGAAAATATTTCCAGCTAAATTATTCACATTCAACTCATTAATGAATTTGAGTTGATCACATGTATATTTTAATGAATACCACACCTACCATTTTCAGTCTTACAACTGCACATTTAATTGCTGATCTTACCTGAAAGTATGTTTAAGAAATATTGCAATTTACATTAAAAAATTAAACTGATTCTCAGAGGAACTGCTTTTTTTTTTCCAAGCTTCTATAAATGGCATCATACTCTGCAATAAGAATATGGTAAGAAACGGTTTAGAGACCTAATCAAACTGTGCATGTTAAAGAAGTTATTCAACATGCATAAGTTTGTGCAGAGCATGACCTGAGCATCTCAATGCTGCAGTGATGTCCACAACAGTTCTGCCGAATATAAAAAGATCCAGGTGTGCAGACTTTTTGAATTAGTATTGTGTTTCTGCAGGCTTATGGCACTTGCTCAAGCAGCCTGAGCCTTGATCAACTCTGCGTGCTCCTACAATCCAAGTAATAAAAGACAGAACACTGCTTTCTGTTCTACATCATGTTTTGAAGATTTTAAAATAGTTTATGGTTAACAGACAAGTTGCTACATAAACATTCTCAAAGCAAAAGAAAATAAAATGTTTATTATGCATATAAGTTAAAAGAGTTACTTTTACAATATATTTTACTTTCTTTGCTGGCTCCTAAAATTAAATTTTCAAGGAGATTCTAGGTGAATTACCGCTCTAGAAGCAGGAGGGCATGCCCTTAATTATATGGGTTCTGTAGGAAAACCGAAGGTGAGATTATAGTTGTATTTTAGTCATCTGAGATGCAGAGTAGCCCCTGTGATTTCAGGCTATTCACACACACACACACATTTGTTATTGACACGTGGAGAGATCTCTTTCTTCCCCACTTCAGCCCTCACTCACCTGTGGTAGAGCATTCCCACCTCTCTGAAGTATAGCACATTCAGTCTACAAGCAGGAAAGCTAATCACCACCACACTGCATATGCAAAAGAACAAATTTATCCTGTATATTTTTTAATTTGCTTCTCTGGCAATTATAATATGCAAAGCTCTCTTAAGAAAATTAACAAGAATGAAATCAATAGGTTTCTACAGTAATTATTTATCCAAACAGTTTACATAGCTTTAGGACAGATTCCCAATACGCAATTCAATATGTTGATTTTAAAAAACTACATGACAGTTATAAAACTAAAAATTATACTTTCCAGCAAATTCTGAGAAGCTTTACAACATTTTTAAAGGAACATAAAATCATTTGACCACAATGGCAAGGGTGGTGACCAAAGAGGACTTAAGGTAGTGTTGTGATTTTGCCCCAGCTGAGAGCCAAACACCACGCAGCCGCTTGTTCTTTAAAAGGGAGTGGGAGGGGGGGAGAATAGTGAGGGAGGGGGAAGAGGGAAGGAAAAGGGAAAAAAAAACCAAAACCCAAAACCAAGGAACCAAAACCTCACAGGTTGGGATAAGGATAGTTTACTGGAATAGCAGAAAGATAGATACAACAATAGTAACAGGACTTGATAGCAAAATATATGAAACTGGTGATACACAATCCAGTTTATCACCAAACTGCACAACTCAGGCTGTACAGCTCAGAGCCATCCCAAAAACCAGACCGTCCCCAAAACCGCATGTCCTGGAGCTGCCTGCTCCTCCCACCAGCCCCCCTTTTATGCTGAGCATGACGTAATTGGCATGGAATACCCCCTTTGGCCAGTTCAAGTCACCTGTCCTGGCTGCATCCCCTCCCTTCTCCTTGGCGGGGAAATATGAAACTGAAAAGTCCTTGATTGCTTGGCAACAACTAGAAACATCAGGGTGCTATCAGCACTGCTCTCATCCCAACACCCAAACACGGCATTCCATCTGCTATTAGAAAAGACATTAACTCCATCCTAGCTGAAACCAGGACAGGTAGAAAATGAATGTAAAGAAAAAAGATTATTTTAGTTCTACTAAGTGATACACTTGTTTTGTTGAATTCCAATGATGCTAGAAATTTTATTTCATTGCAAGGATGCAATGAAATTTTAATTTAAGGCTACGATATAAATTTAGTGTTCAGCTGTCCACGCAAACAATCAAACTAGTTCTTCTAAACTACTTATTCTACCAAGTATCAGTTTCCTCCGTTTCCTACTTTGACACAAACTCTGAAAGCAAGATCAATACTCTATAAAAGCAAACAGTATTCTCAAGTAATTCACATTAAAAAATTAAATTCTTCTTTGTTAATCCTATCCATGACAATGAAAACCCATCCAGAGCAGATCTTTTCAATTAAACCACACAAATCCTTTTCAAACCAACCTTCGGGATCAAAAGAGACCTTAAATTGAATGACTCCTCATTGCCACAAACCCTTTTGTACAGCCATGGCACCTGGGCCGGTGCCTTGCGTGGCCGCAGCAGAGGGCATCCACTACTCTCCCTGCGACAACAAAACAGAGGAAAAAGCAGTGAAGAGGTGATGACCTAAGCAGAAAAGGTCAAGGAAGAAGGCTGGTTGCTTGCGAGGTGGAATTTGTATGAATTTTCCAAAATTTTTGTTTATATTTTTTACTGCCAAGGTAAGAAACTTTGGAAATTTTTAAAAATTAATTCTAGTTAACAAGTATTTCCCCTTTTCAGTAATGACTCTTTTTAGTAGCTCTTTTTATAGCAAACAACTGCTTGTTCCACCAGCAGCCTATAATTAAAACTATTAGTGATAAATAGCAAGCTCGTTTCTTGCCTTTGCTGCCTCTTTGGGATCAGCACGGCCTCATACAGCTTATCTTCACCTGGTCTGTGCCACCAGAACAGACCGATGGGACCCACGGTGTCCCTACAGCCCGAACACTGGGAATGGTCAGAAGGGAGGGAAGGGAGGGCACACATCAGGGACATGCTGTTGGGATTCCCTTTGGGGAAGAAGTGCCATTTTTTAAGTTTAGCTCGAGGGGAAATGAAACGGTGGTGTCACAGAGGCTATCTTTTTCCACAGCGCGGTGGCAGCACTGCCTGAGGCTGAGCGGAGAAAGGCAAAAAGGGCATGATGCGGCCATACCCGCTGCCGGGGTGTGCGTGGGGTAAACGCCCGTGTGAACATGGGAACACACCGCCATCTTAGCTATGGGCTTCCTTCCAGGCGGGTGGAGGGCGCCATATCTACTGAGGGCGGCTGCTTGCACCGGCGCCTCCGGGAAAGGGTTGCTCGCCCGTCGCTGTGGTGCGCGTTCCCTGCGGCTGGGCACGCCCCGCACAGCCGCCGGCACCCGGCCGGGACTGTCTGGGGCTCGGCGCTCGGCCGCCGCGGGTGGCTGAGGGGACGGGGTGCTGCAGGTGGGCTCCAGGGCCGCGCTCTCGCTCTCCGCGAGGGCGGGTGAGGCTGAGCAAGCGCGGGGGCGCGGGCGGGCCGGGAGCGAGCGGCCAGCCGGCCCTCACGGACCAGGCACAGCACGGACCAGGCCCGCCCCGGGCTAAGGCACCGCGACGATACGCGGCAGGACTTGATCCGCGGCTGGGTAGAGCCTGTGCTCAGTTCTCACTCCCCTGACTCCCACGGAGGGATGAGCGTAGCCGCTGATTGAAATAAAACTGAAACGGCCTCCAGATAAAGGGCTCGCTCGCGCGATCCTCGGTGATAACGGGGGCATCGCTGTCCTCGGGGCTGGGTCTTCGTCCCAGCGTCCCGCTGTCGGGGCCTGAGGCTGCGGGAGGGCACGGGACGGGGCTGCAGCGCAGGGCTGCGGGGGGAGCTGTCAAGGTTTGGCCTGTGGGGCGAGAAAAAGGCTGTTGGATTTTCTTGTTCGCAGCCTCCCCAGGATAGCTGGCCTGGAGAAACTTTTCATGTGGATAGCTTCCTCGGCGAGGTGCCCTAGGTTTTGGTGGGAGATGAGGCTGCTTCTCCATTGGCTCTTTCTAGAAATGAAAATGTGAAATGTGAATTCTATTGCCAAGGATGCATAACAACACTTTTTGCAGGGGGGAGAGTGGGGAGGGAGGGTGTTATGTGTTTTGGTTTTTTTTTGCTCTAGGAGTCCATGAGCAGTAACTACAAACTGTTGACTTCCAGATTTGAATGATGTGTTTTCCTGCATGGAGTACAAAGTTTCACAAGAGGTCAGAGAGTTGAAATCCAGGCAGTAGAGCTGGTTAAGCTGTTAGCCTGGGTCAGGCCAGTTGCTTTTAGTTATTGCTGGTTGTATCCCTGTATTTAAACCATGAGGCAGAAGAGCACGAAGAGCAGTTAATAGGTCAACTCTGGTTCCTTTGTCTGTGTAACTTGTGGTATCACCAGGCAGGCTTCATGCAAAATCATCAGATCATAGAGTAACTTGGGCTGGAAGGGACTTTAAAAGCAGGGCTGACCACAAAGTTGCACCAAGTTGCTTGGGGCCTCCTCCAGTGAAAAGTTGAATTAGGAGCTCCAATGTGTGAGTACTCAGCTTCCTGAAAGGTAAAATGGCCGCTAAGTGAACGGTACCTGTTAAGTAATGTGAAGGCTCTCTCCATGTAAAAGACTCTTGTTTCCATTATAGGCTAATTACAAGTAACCTGTGTGCACAGCTAAAAGCCTGGGGAGGAATTTGGCAGGATGAAGCCTGTCATTGTGGTGCATGGTGGAGCTGGCCGGATCTTTAAAGAACGAGAAGAGGGATCTCGTGCTGGTGTTGTCAGAGCTGCGCTCCGAGGTTATGGTGTCCTGAAAGAGGGAGGCAGTGCCTTAGATGCGGTTGAGGAGGCAGTGCGATCAATGGAGGATGATCCTCATTTTAATGCAGGTAATTTCTCAGTAATCAAGTGGGTTTAGAATCATCGTGTATTTCAAGTGTTTTACTTTGATGCTTCTTTAAAATGCTGGTTTGCACTTTCTTTGAATTATGCACATTGCAGTGGAGTAAATACTGGTGTCACAAAGTAGTTTATTTCTCTGTGTAATAAAATAGCTTGGTATGCACTGTAGTTACTTGTGAGCCTGCTTAGGCAGATGAGTTACTCTTTTCTCATTTTTCAGTGGTTTATACCTGCCATTTCTTTTTTGTGCTGCAGTGTTGCTGTTCCGTAAATCTCCTGTGCTGCATCTTCACTTTTAAGCTATGGACTTCTCAATGGAGTTATGTTTAGTTAATGTTTAAGACACTTCAGCATAGCTTGCAGCAGTGTTTAAGCCTTAACACTTGACCTGTACCTGTTGCCAGAGGAATACTGTTACTGAGGATTTTAGGTGCTTTTTCTCTTAATGATTTTACTTGGTGCTTTTGTAAATAATACTACAGAAATAATGCAGTAATTTATTTTTTTCTTCATATGAAGTTTTCAGTGATTGTTACTTGTCTGAGTTAAGCTACTTGATTTTTAGAGGATCCAAGCTGAAATAATTAAGTGGACTTAGAGATGTGTTGTGTGTATATAATTAGCGTCAGGGTGGCATTCTCTGATTTAACTTTTCTTCACCAGTTCTCTAAATTAGTTACTAATCTTCAGGACTTTGTTTTGCTCATGTCTGTAAATCAGTATATATTTGGCCTTTGTCTCTCTTTATACTTCTGGGTCATGTCTTGAAATACCTCTCTGGCAACAGAATTTAGATTTGCTATTTTAAAAACACCAGCTACTTCAGGGCAAGAAAAGAACTCTGTTTTGTGAGAAGCATCTCTTCAGTGATATTCTGCCCGACATTAGATGTCCAATGTTAATGTGGAAGCAACTTCAATAGAAGTTTAAGCTTAAATATCGTTTGCATCTCTTTTGTAATCATACCACATAAATGTACATTTTCTTGGTTTCCTATACACTACTTTTGACCATTCTGTAAATCAAAATTGTTTAGATGTGAAATACATTTAACTCAGTGTGACTCTAACGGACAAAAGCTTACTTTATAACGATCTGTTTAGGCTCATTTACTTAACTTGTACACTTTCAGCACTTGGTAAGTGGGATCACATAACTATCAATATTCTGAGTTTTGAATACAAGGGGGTTTTTATAATCTTAATGTGTGATCTTGTCACTAATACTGAATTTTCTGAGCCATGCTCTCTCATAGCATGCCATTGTTGAGCGGCACCTGTGAGCAGTGTAAGCTCCCCAAATGATCATGTTGTTGGTGTATACAGCCTTAGACTCTACCACAGCCAGTGACTGATAGGCAGATATGACTTAAGGTTCTGCTTAGTATGCAAAGTGCAATGTGTGTTTGTGACACGCTTTTTCATGACCCAGGGTCACATCTATCCTTAAATATATGTTGAATTGCTTGGGTTTTTTGTCTAAAGGTGTTTACTTCAGTTTGTTCTAACAATGTATCTACCTTGTTTGTAGCATATTAAATGACCAATTTTTAGCAAAATTTGCTTAAATTGGACTTGAGCCTTAAGCCATTCTGCAAGTTTGAGTATGGTCTTAACAGCAAGTAGCCCACTAATCACTTACAGATACATCTAATTGTGTTAACACTCATTTAGATACAGCTGCTGTCAGTAGCTGGTGAAAATGAGCTGAGAGCTTGGTGAAGAGGGCCTTGATTGGAGTGGCTGTTTAAAACTCACTGTGTGGTATTTGAAAAATCAGGTTTACTGTAATATTTCCTAGGAAAACAGACATTGCGAAGAGACAACAATAGTGATTGGGAAGAATGGGCATAACAACGAAGTTGTGTGCTTTTTTTGAATGATAGGCTTTAACTGTGCTGTGTAGATACATCTTGATGGAGGGGCTCAGAAGCTGTGCTGTTGTCTAAAACTATGATGAAATCACCAAGTCCTGCTTACAATGAGGAAGTAGCCTTGCTTATGTTTCCTTCGTGTGATTGCTTTGACTAGCAGTGTTAATTAGTTTGGTATGAATACTCCAGATATAAGAACTGTTATTAGGGAGATCCTTGCATGCTCTTTCCTCCTTGTCCTTTGCAGGACAGAGGACAAGTCTATCTATCTATGAGTAGATAGAAGGAATTGAAGTACTCTTCTCAGCACCCGTGCTGTCATTTGGCTAATGTCAGGCATGCTTGTTATTTGTATCCCTTTAGATTTGTTTTGTCTCTTCTGTTGTGACTGTTGTTTTTCCCTGCCTTGGCTTCACAAGAGAGTCAAACTGTTTGAAGTTCTTTTCAGTGCTGCTGCCAGTGGCCTCAGAAGCAGGTAGTCCATACCCTTTCTGCAGGAAGGCAGGTGAAAATACAGTCTTTAACCACAGAAGGAAGGATTCACCCTACCTCAGATAATCTGAAGTTTTGTATCTAGCCTTGCCATAGCGTACAGGCTTCCAGGTGTCAGTGGAATGAGAAAGGATAGCTCTGCAGCTCTCTAAGGCATGTGGGATGAATTGCTCTTAGAGGGCACTCCTCTCTTCACCGACTATAAATGGAGGCTTTTGTAGGAAGCTGCCTTTGACCACAGGATCTGTCTGCAACTGTGTTCTGTTCATGAAATTTTAGGAAAGGTATCGCATGAGAGATGTCGAGCAGACATAGGATACTATTAATGCAGTGATGAAGAGGGCTGGTAGAACTTCCCTTGGAACTGTGGTTCTGGTCACTGATAGCTGGGAAGGGGGTACCCTAATTCTAGCTGGAATTCGGTGAACATGAGCTAGAGAGCCTACCTTGTCAAAGGAAGCTAAAAGAATATGGCAGGGCTTATCTAAAAAAACAAAGATGACTTACTCCTTACACTAGCAAAAAGAAGAAGCTGGAAGAATGATGTTAACCTGGGCAGCACCAGGAAGTTGCCTGTAAGCTCTCCACAGATCAGTGTAGTCAAGAAATCAGCACATTGTGAATGATGCAGGACTAAACTCTGGAGTAGTTTACGTAGTCAGAGAGGGGCAAAAAATAACTTGGGGGGCGGGGGGCAGAGTTCAGGTCTGTCTCTGTGGCGGGGGGAGTTATGGAAGTTACGGGATTTTGTTGCTTTCTGCAGCAGGGGGTTTAACTTCCTATATTCAGGTCTGAAGTACATTGGTATGGAAGTCTTGTGTCAACAGTTACTAGCAGTGGTTTCTGGCCTGCTTTAATGTTGGTTTAACAGAAATAAAAACAAAAATTAGTTTAGCCCTGTACAATGTCCAAGTCTTTCTACCTGAGCTACTATGTAAATCTCCTGTGTTTTGTTTCGGGTTTTTTTTACTTCTTTTTAAGTTTAGTCTTCTCTATCCTTATTAGCAAGGCTTGTGAGCTTGATGACTTACAACTGATTATTCCCCAGTGATACAGTTATTTGCATTATTAAAAAAGAACCTATTTGCATTGTCTCATTTTGTATCTCATTAATTTTCGATTAGGTTAGTGATAGCACCGATAATTATAGAAGAAAATAACTACCCAACGTTTTATTGCTTTGATTTCTTTTTTTAATTCCTCCTTCTACTGGTTTTATTTTGTACTGAAGAACTGGTTATTTCAAGCTTTTGTTACACCAGTGAGTGGACAGTTTTATTCTGCTTCAGTTTGGCAGTTTCTTGGAATGCTCTGTGACATTAATTCCTTGTCAGAATTGAACACTACACTATTTTGTTGGCTTATGTTGTATCCTCCTTGGAAGAACCGTAAAAGGTAAAATAGTTTTATGTGCACTTGAAGTGATCTGGCTGATAAAGAATTCTGTTCATGATTGTTTGTCATTTTAACATTTGTACCTAGTATATCATTTTGGATGGGATTAGAAGCGTGTTTTTCATCTTACAAAAATAAAACTCACTTTTAAAGTAGACATTGTACCCTGTGAGACTTCTGTTAATGGCTGGATTTTATGGTTATGCTCAGCAGTGCTTCTGCTGTTTTGTTTGTATTCAGGAGATACCGTCAGGAAGTCAGACAGCAAACTGTATAAGAGAAGGTTTGGAAGGTTTGATGAGATCTAATCATTGAATCACCTGATGGCTAGGTCTTAATGACTTGTCTTCTTTTTCCCTTTCTCCCTGATTTTTTGTCTTTAGGCTGTGGATCTGTGCTAAATGAAAAAGGTGAAGTAGAGATGGATGCCATTATCATGGATGGAAAGAATTTAGACTCTGGAGCAGTATCTGCAGTTAAATGTATATCAAACCCAATAAAACTTGCTCGACTTGTCATGGAAAAGGTATGCTAAGTATGTCCTTGAATATGAAACATTATTTTCTCTTAGAACTTCATCTGGTATATTGATACACCTTGGTGATGATGCTTGTGTAGTGCTTTAAATCTGCAAAGAAAGGAGAAATGGATGGTTGTGTTTGGAAACTACGGTCATGACCATGAAGAACTTTTAAGGGTTTGAGTGGTATTTGTTAAAAATAGTATTCTAAGGAAACGCAAATTCTGCCATGCAAGTGGAAGCTCAAGGACAAATTGACCTATACATGCCAATTTTCTGTAGCTCCACAGCTGGTGTTCAAGATTTTAGAGTTGGGGTTTTTTCTCTTGTGTCTTTTGCAGAGCTTTTATGCTGTCACTGTGTGATCTTGCAAGATAAAGATTGGATAAAGTACTCTTGACTTTTCAATGGCACGGAAGTGAATTAAGTGACCCAGTAACATATTTGGCCATGTAATGCAGTCTTATGTGGTTCTTGACGGCCTTCTTCAGATAGTAAGCTTCATCAGAGGATAACCTTAGTGCAAAGTCATGGTCTTCCAGTAATGGAAGCAGATAGACTATTTCAGTTGCAAGCTAGTCCAACTGCCTGTCAATTTCAGGGCTGACCAAGGGTGTTGTCCAGCTGCCTCTTAAACCCTGACAAGCTTGGGGTATCAACCACCTCTCTAGGAAGCCTGGTCCTGTGTTTGAGCACCTTTTCAGTAAAGAAATGCTTCAAGTCTAAGCCTTCCTTGGCACAGCTCTGAACCATTCTCAGGTATCCTGTCAGGCAGAAGAGATCAGCATCTCCCTCTCCTCAGGAAGCTGTAGAGAGCAATGCGATTGCCCCTCAGCCTCCTTTTTTCCAAACTAGACAAGCCCCAAGTCTTGAGCTGCTCCTCATAGGACTTTCCTTCCAGCCTTTTTATCAGCTTTGTTCTCTTCCTCTGGATGCATCTGAGCACCTCTATATCCTTCGTAAACAGTGGGGCCCAGAACTGCACACAGTGCTCAAGGTGAGGCTGCACCAGTGCTCAATACAGCAGGATAATCGCCTCTTTTTGACCAGCTGGTTATACTGTGTTTGGTGGCTGCGCTTGTTGCAGCCTTCCAATACTTAAAGGGGACAATGGTGAAGTACTGTTTATCCGAGAGTGTAGTGATAGGACAAGGGGCAATGGCTTTAAACTAAAGGAGGGTAGATACAGATTAGACATTAGGAAGAAATTCATTACTGTGAGGGTGCTGAGGCACTGGCACAGGCTGCCCAGAGAACCTGTGGCTGCCCCCTCCCTGGCAGTATTTGAAGCCAGGTTGGATGGGGCTTTGTGCAGCCTGGTCTAGTGGAGGGTGTCCCTGCCTATGGCAGGGGGGTTGAGGTTCCTTGCAACCCAAACCATTTGGTGATGTACCCCAAGATGTGTTTTGCCCTCTTGGCTGCTGGGGAACACTGCTGACTCACATTGATCCTGCTGTCAACCAGCACCCCTAGATCCCCGTCTGCAGGGATATTCTCCTGACACTTCCCTCTTAGTTTATACTTGTGTCCAGCATTAACTCTGTCCTAGGTGCAGAATCCAGCATTTCAACTTGTTTAACTTCATCCTATTAATCACAGCCCAAAGATCCAGTCTATCTAGGTCCTTCTGCAAGGTATCTTGTCCTTCAAGAGTGTTAACAGCACCTTCCAGTTTTGTATCATGAGCAAATTTGCTAATGGTGCATTCAACTGCTGCATCTGGATTGTTGATAAATATATTGAACGGGACTGACCCCGAAATTGAACCCAGAGGAACACTCTGGTAACCAGCAGATGTAGCCTCATTCATTTGAGTGCTGCCATTCAGCCAGTTCTTCACCCAGCACAGAGTGAACCTGCTTATCACACAGCTGGACAATTTGTCTGGAAGGGGACTGTGAGGGACAGTATCAAAAGCCTTACTGAAATCCAGAAAAACTACACCCGCTGCTTTCCCTTCATCTGCTAGGCGTGTGACCTTAGCATAGAAGGATATCCAGTTAGATAAACAGGACTTTCCTTGTGAACCCATGGTGACTGTTCTTGATGACTGCATTATTCCTTAAATGCTTTCCAGTAGTAACCAATATAATCTTCTCCAAAATTTTTTCTAGGAACTGAGGTCAGACTAACAGGCCTGTAGCTCCCTGGGTCTTCCCTCATGCCCCTTTTGTACATTGGAATAACACTGGCTGAAGATGTTAGCAGTGTGTGATGGTGACAGGTTTTCCACAATAATCAAACTCACCAGGGCAGGGAAGTTATTGTTACTTGACCTCCTATGTAAAATTAATCTCACACCACTAAGACATCCCTCTAATACCTGCCATGACAGACACCTGCCATTTGCCAGAAATGGTGCTACTATGGTTGAGGATGGAGTAGGTCATTTCTGTGATACGTGCATCTACTTNAACTTTTCAAAGTGATGTTTGGAGGGGGGGGGGGGAGGTCTTTTAGCGATCCTTAAGGGGGATTGGAATGTAATTTGTCCTCAACAGCCTCCAAAGAAGACAGGAATTCTTTTTGCCCTTAATTGAAGGATTGTTCTGCTTTAAAATGCATGTCTACTAGAAAACAGTGTTAAAACTTCTGATGAATCTGCTTTTTGTTCCTTCATAGAGGTTTTATTCTGTCATTTAGCTAGAACAAATAAAAATGTGTAGTTACAAGCTTCACAGAACCAAATTTTTCAAAATACAAAAATGTAGGTGGAAGGTTGGGGGAGAGTTGTCTTCTGGGGTGGGGATATGCTGGGTTTGTTTTGTTGTTGTTTTATTTTTTTTTACTGTGGATAACTTCTTTTAATGTCCAGTGTTCAGCTCAGAGGAACTGAATACCCATTCCAGAATCACCGACTTACTTTGTTTTTCTCAGTGATAAAATTCCATTTAGTCAGCAAGAATAAAGTCCAAACAACACTGCTGGTTTTTTGAGAGCATAACTTTCCAACAATGTTTTTTAAAAAAACACCCAACACAAAAAGAAATCTCTTTCTTGCCCACTTAAAGGTCTTTTTTGTCATTGTGTGGTGTTTCTGGTGCTTAGAAATGCTGAGGCGAAATTAGAAAGGAAATAATAAAAGTCAGCTCCATGCAATTGTACTTGGTCCTGTACCCCTAAGCCCATGAAAATTTAGTGGTAAAGTGTATTGCTCTGCCCAGATGAAAAAAAATTCCAGATGTAAATGTAGACCTAAATTGTTTGATATATCTTGGGATGAGCTTCTGATGCTTTTCCATCAGGTATCATAAATGGGAATTCCAGCTGCTGTTCCTCTTCTTTTTTCATCTTGGTTCAGGAATTTTGAGACACCAACCCAGGCTATTTCCCAGTACTTTTCAGAGTTTTGGTTTACAATATGTGGGTAACAAGACTGTAGTTTTCCTGGGATCCTAAGCATGACAGAGTTGAGGTTATTCAGTTTGGAGAAGAGAAGGATCCAGGGGGGCCTTACGGGGGCCTTCCAGTACCTGAAGAGGAGCCACAATAAAGCAGGGGAGGGACTGTTTTCAGGGACATGTATTGATGGGACAAAGTGCGGTGGTTTTAAGCTACAGCAGGGTAGGTTTAGATCAAACATTAGGAAGAAGCTCTTTACATTGAGGGTGGTAGATCACTGGAACAGGTTGCCCAGAGAGGTAGTGGAGGCCCCACCCCTGGAGACATTCAAGGTCAGGCTTGATGGATTTCCGAGCAACCTGATGTAGTGAAGCTGTCCCTGCTCACTGCAGGGGGAGTGGACTAGATGACGTCTGAAGGTCCCTTCCAACCTTACACATTCTGTGATTCTGCGTAAGGATGCCTGTTTCCCAGTGGCTCTGAGAAGCCTCCTTGCCCTAAACAGTTTTCAAACGTGCAACTCCCAACCAACCAACCCAAAGCCACCCTCCCCACCTGCTTGTAGTTCTCGGTATTTCCATTGCCTTACGGAACAATATGGGCTCCATCTGGTGGCCAGAGTAGCTCCGCTGCATTGCTGTTGCGCACGTTTATCCTGCCTGCTGTCGCGTTCTCGCTCTCAGACTTGTCCCTGTTCACGGGGTAGAAGAAAGGAGGGCACCGGAATAATTTCCATTTATGATTTGCAATGTGCTGTTGAACGTGGCAGCCAGGAAGGCTTTTATTACATGAGCTAATTAATTCAACAAATCCTTGGGAAAGCAGTTAAGTTCCTGTTGAATTATTCCTGCTTGTAGTGAGCTAAAATAGAACGACACGTTGAAATGCTTTTGGTTGTTGTTATCTTTTTAAATGGGGCATGCAATCCCCCTCAGCGCCAGCACCTCATTAGATGGGCATCTTATGAAAATCAGAGTGCTGATTCACTGGTACACATGAATGTGTATATGTTTTCCCCTACTATATCATTCAACTCTTTACATTAGAAGAAGGAGAATTTAGCTTAGAACATGGACTTCTCAATCCAAAGGTGCAAACTTTTGCTGTGCTCCGTAAACTGCTCAGATTGTTAAATGGAGAATAGCGATGCTCTGAATTTCAGGCCAGCTTCTGAAATTTGGGGGATTTTTGCTTCTTCATTTCCCATGAAATTAAACGAAGCTTGCCAACACTTCTATTTTGTAACAAAGATCTCAGGAACCCTTTTTGGATTTGATTTTTGTTTTGTTTTATGGGTTTTTTTGTCCTTTTGGATTACTTTGTATAAATGTGTTCCAGAAAAATTAGGCACTTAAAGTTAGTAAACAAATTCATGATAGTGTATAAGAAGACTAAGAAAAATTTGCTCTTGGGTTATTTGGCAATGTCCTAACAGCTCTTTTGATCAACAAAATACACTGAAGAGAAAAAACCAAGTCAAATTCAACTTAAGATACCTTCTTTTCAGTGACTACTGGGGAAAAAAAAAAAAAGGAACAAACCTCCCTACCTCCCCCAAAAAAACAGTCCAAACTCCAAAGCTGTTACAGGAATTTATTCCTGTATTTCCTGTATTACTCCTATATATAAATGCAAGTATTACTTTTTTGTGCAGCTCAGGATGGTGGGTATATTGTCAGAATTTGCATATGGGAGGGAACCCTTTGAAAAAGTTATTTCTGAAGATTTCCATTTTTTACAGTAAAACCTATTTAAAGGATTGTACAGCCTTCACTGCCAAAGAAAGCAACTGGTGGAGGACTCAACATTCTGGTACAGATAAAAGTCAAAAGAAAAGTTGAATGTATTTTCTAAAAATAAAAACAAAAACCACCAAAAAAACCCCAAGCCTAATTAATTATTGGCTCGTGGGCTTCTTGTGCTTTAGTGGCAGACGGGGGCAGTATTGCACCAAGAAGTTGTATTTCAAGTTGGAAGAACACTTCAGCTTTGTGAGGAGTAGGTAGGTCATTCATTGTCTGGCAACATACTCGGCATGTACAACTGTTGTCCACTCTTTCACATGCATAGTGAACTTCTTCCTTGTAACCCTTTACCCATTCCCCAGAGCAGTCCTCTCATGAATTGAGGACTTAATTTGGTTAGGACACTTAGTTTATCAAACATCTTTGATGTTGGGGTGGCATGGGTTTGCCCCAGCTGGCAGCTCAGTACCATGCAGCCACTCTCTGCGTTCTGGCAGGTTGAGGGAGAGAATGGGAGAAGTGGGAAACTCATGGTTTGATACAACAGAGTTCACTCCCCACCTCCCATCGGCCTGCAGGAAAGCAGGGCGACATCCCATGTAAGGGTGATGAATGCCATCACTCCAAACGTTCCCCTCTTCTTCTTCCCCCAGCTTTATATGCTGAACATGACATCATATGGTACAGGATAACCCTTTGGTCAGTTGGGCTCAGCTGTTCTGGCTGTGTCCCCTCCCAAGTCTTTGTGCACAGACAGTCTCTTTGGTGGTGGGGTGGTGTGATTATTAGAAAAGACCTTGGCTGCTTAGCAACAACTGAAAACATCAGTGTGTTATCAACAATATTCTCATCCTAAATCAAAAACTTAGCACTGTGCCAGCTGGTAGGAAGACAATTAAGTCTGTCCTTAGTGAAACCAGGACATGGGGCCACCACATGTTTGAATGACCGTTCAGGAATATTTCTGAAGTGTTGTCACGTTTCCTGCTTGTGTAACCATCTGAAGGGGTTAGGGCAGAGGCTGTAATAGGCTGAAGCAGAGCTCAGTGTCTGTGGTTTGGGAAGGAGTTCAGTTCAAATCCTTCAAAGCAGTGCAGTGCTATGGCTTGGTCATGGTAGTAATGGCTTGCCATTGCTTTAGAAATCAACAGAAGTTGATGGTTTGCAGCAACTTAAAGTCTGAAGCTTAGAGACTGTAAATGTCCTGTGGAAGGCAGCATGACATGGAAATACCCAATTTGGCATCCTCGCTTCAGGCTGAGAGCAGAGAATATGCCACCGTGGTCTCCTACTTGGCTCCACAAGCCTGCTGCCTCCAGCATCTCATGGTCCTAGTACCTCTGCCTTTTGGTACTTGTGTGCTGTCCTGCCACGTGGACATAAAAGCTTGCCTGAAGTTAGGTGCTGTGCTCTGAAATGACTCCATACTGTACAGTCAGACCACTGCTCTTCCAAAACCTTCCCGGGCTCTGATGAGCAATTAATAAGTTTGTAGTGGTCCAAGAAGCTGATGCTTATTTTTGGACACAAATTTAAATAAAAAAAAAGGGGGGGGGGAGTGACAGAAATCAGATTTTAGAGCTCCTACTCAAGTATAAGAATTAATGAAACAAATTTATCTGGCAGGTTTCTCAAAAACAGGAATTAGCCAGGCTGTACAGACTTTGAAGCATGGAATTAACTAAGGCTGTTGACTTAAAATTTGTTCTAAGTGCTTTGCTAAATAAAGGAATCGAAGTAGAGCTTCTGCAAATGTTGTTAGAAGAAAGAAAACACTTTTTGTCAAACCTCTGAGCTTTAGAGTTTTCTTTGTGTGGATACTTCTAAAAATAAGGAGTGGTTATACAAAACTGCTCAGTGCCAGGCAGAACAAGAACTGCAGTGAGTCTCTTCTCTTGGCTTTCACAGACGAAGCACATGCTGCTGACTGACCACGGTGCGCACCTGTTTGCTCAGGCCATGGGTATTCCTGAGACTCCAGGGGAGAAGCTCGTAACACAGAGATCCTGGGAGAGATGGAAGAAGAACCTTGAGCCAGATTCCAACCCTGAAGAGTTTCAGAAGTAGGTTTTTTGTAAAAATAATTTTTCTGTTTAAATTCAGGTAATTTAATTTGCACTGTGAGTTAAAAAAAAACAACAAACCCAACCAAAAACCCAACAAAGCTTGAAGGCCTGTTTTCAGGCTTGAGAATACTTCAGTTCTGCATATTACATGGTTTGGTACAGTCTTCACAGTGTGTCCTCAGTGAAAGTAATGAAAAAATCAAACTTTACATTAAGTTACTCAAGTGTAAGTGACTGGAACAAACCTGAAGAAACTTGGCGGTGCTTAAGAAGATTGTCGGTCACTCTGACATGGCAGAGGTTTTGTGGCATTAATGGAAGACAAAGTTAGAACTTGTTACAGCTCTTAAAATCACCAGTTACAGAAGTGCACAGAGGAGCTTTGACAGACAGCAGGCATTGCTTTGCATAGTTCTTTTCTTTTTCTATTTTTTTTTTATTTCTAGTTCACATTTTAGAACAAGTGCATGAAAAAAATAAAATTAACAAAGCTGATCTTCATTGAGTAGATTATCAGATTTGTCTTTAAATTGGATTAGGTAGTTAAATGACATCAGGTTTTGACTAGTAACTCCTTCTGATTGTGTGTGCTGATTGTGGCTGTTGGTTGTTGTAGAAAGGAATGAAAAAAATTGACCAAGATGTTCAGTGTAGTGGCGGGTATGCAAAGAGATGCTGCTGAATGGTATTGCACAACAGCAAAACAAAAGTCACTTAGAAACAAGCAAGTCTCATATAAAGTAGAGAGAAAGATGAGGTGGATGGTAAAGGAATTAAAATCATCAGGTGTCAAAAATGGGTTTTTTGCCTGAGGTAGGCACAAATACTCAATTGGCATAAATACTCAATTGTTTTGAACTTCCATTTGTCAGTGGTTCTGTCATAGGAAAATCCTGTATTGTGTTACATAAACACTGTATTGCGTGTCGTTCTCTTCTGTGAAACGGGAATAATGAGAGAAGCAGAGCTAAAGTATTTGTAGATCAAAAGGAAGATATTTCTTCTGTGGGCACGTTAATTAAAGTCCATGAAATGAGGTTATAAACTATGAACCACATGTTACTTTCAGTAAATTGTTAGAAGGAAAAATGAATTTATGAGGCAAGTGTAAATACGGTCTTGTAAACAAAGTGAAGTTCTTCTCTGACCATAAGGTCTCAGTTATAGTATCCAACAGAACTCTCCTTTTGATCCATGGTCTTTCCAAGCACTGTGTGGTATTATAATTCATTACAAAGAATTTTGAGGATGGCACAGCTCCTAATGCTGCTTGGTCTCTTTCTTATAACGGTGTTAGGCATCTTCAATTTCACATTGGTTTGTTCTGGAATATCTGATAATAGGGAGTTTGTCAATTTCTGAAGGGCCCAAGACTTTTCTTGTCCTAGCCATGGTGTTTTTTTCCTGACAACCACTGCCCAAAACATCAGCACTGTGTCCAGCTCTGGAGTCCCCAACATAAGAAGGACATGGAACTGTTGAAGCAGGTCCAGAGGAGGGCCTCAAAGGTGATCAAAGAGCTGGAGCACCTCTCCTGTGAAGACAGGTTGACAGAGTTGGGTTGTTCAGCCTAGAGAAGAGAAGGCTCCAGGGAGATCTTAAAGTACCTGAAGGGGGCCAACTAGAAAGGTGGAGAGGGACTTATTAGAAGGGCATGGAGTGTTAGGGGGAATGGTTTTAAATTGGAAGGGGGAGATTTAGACTGGATATTAGGAAAAAATTCTTTACTACAAGAGCGGTGAGGCATTGGAACAGGTTGCCCAGGGAGGAGGTGGTGGATGCCACCTCCCTGGAGGTGTTCGAGGGCAGGTTGGATGGGGCCCAGAGCAGCCTGGTCTAGTGAGGGTGTCCCTGCTCATGGCAGGGGGGTTGGAACTTGATTATCTTTGAAAGTCCCTTCCAACCCAAATCATTCTAGGATTCTGTGATCAGTCAGAGGCAACATGCTGGGAATTTGAAGGTTGGTGTGTAGTTTATTTCCAGTCCCATCAGTGTTGGAAACCTTAGGGGTTTATCGCTTTCCAAGCAGTTTGTTGTGTCCAGAAGAGAGGCCTTTCTCTTCCACTGGCCTGCATTTACTTACATGAAAAGCTTGATTCCATCACACCTACAGCATGGCATCTTGTACACCTTTTGCTGACAATAAGGTGTGGTGTGGTTTATTTTCAGCTTCTTCAAAGATTCTAACCATACCCTTGTCAAGAATTGCTGGGGATCACCTGAGAACCCCTCAGATTCTCAGGTGATTGGGTCTGAGAATCTGACCCAATTGGGGTTGGGTCTGTCCAGAAAGGAGATGTGCTGCTGGTCCCTCTGTAAATCACAGTGCAAGAGGAACTCGAGGTATTCACTAGAGCGACCCTGGCAGGAATTGACAGAAAGCCCTTCTTCTGATGCAGTGAGCAGAGGTGAAAATAGCAGATGCTGCATTAGCTGAATGGGGACAGAAAAGTACATGTAACTTCTTGGGTGCTGGATAATGAAAGATTTAGACCAAAGGGAATGAAAAAATGGAACTGAACCACTGTATCACAGTACATGCAATTCAGAATTCTTGACTCAACAAAATCATTACTACTAATAGCATCCTCTGGTATACTACAGGTACTTGATGATATTCTTCCTCCTGTCACTAACAATAGAGGATTATAATACGATCTCTCTATTTAGACAGTTTTGCCTGCCTTGGTAATGTTTCTGAGTCAACGAGCTATGCAACAGCTTGTTTATATCTTCTTTGCCTTTGTTCTAAAGATGAACAAAGAAAACATGTGATGCTGAAGCAATAAAAATGTTTAAAGGGATAGTAAGAAATAGAGTATAGATGTCTGTTTGCTCTACTGCAGATAAGGTACGTTGGACACACTCACTTTGTTATTACTGATTGAGCTCTTTTACCTAAGCATGTAGCTGGTGTATATGTTACCTGTGTGGTTTCATTGCTTTCACAGCTGTTTAAGTTAAATACATACCCAAGAAAATGTACATCTGAATGCACCTTTCTTAATTTCTCAGGAGGATCTAATTTCAGTTGGTTGAAGGGTGCCACATGAGTGTGCAAGGGAGTGCTGGATTTACTAATACTCTTTTCAGCAAATCACTTGTAACAGATGGATGGGTGGGAAGCCCATCTGCACCATCGTTATCAGTTTGAGATGAGGTCCATCTCCACATAAATGTCAGAGCAGTTGTAAGGCCCGTGATTCATCAGCCAACTTCGAATTGCTGTGAATGAAGTGCAGAGACTGACAGTATGGTATTTTACATAAGCAGGAGGGAACAGGAAGTTGGTTCTCTGAAAAATTGACCGTGGGTTTCATGATACAGAAAGACACTTACTTCATCAGCATAGATTTTGTGGGGCTATAGACTCTCACCAGTGCCCAGGCAACTTCTAAAGACATTTCTGTTCCACTTGCCTTTTGGGCAGCTCCTTGAAAGATTGTTACAAATTATTTTCCTGTGTGGATGGATTTAGAGTTTTGTGTTGCTCTGGTATACTTTTCTTACCCAGATTCTGTTTCATGTTCCTTACATGAATTGCTAAGATTGGAATATGTGGATACTCAAAATTGTTGCTTCTCAGTAACGGCTTGCTTCTCTGTGCAGCCACTGTTACAGTAAGTTACAATGGCCTTTTTTTCTTTGAGTATGAATTCACATGTATATTTTAAGGAGCCCATTATGTATGACTTTGTTTTGTGCTCAAGAAATAAAGCAGTAGTTAAGACTGATGTTTACTTTTCACGCTGATGTGCCGTTTCAACAGATTCTACTGGTTTAAAAACCTCAAGATTGCTTAGCTACAGAGCACAAAGACAAAAATACGTATTAATGATGCATTGTGAACAGAGCTGGCTGAAAGGCACATAAATAACTGGGTGGTTTTTTTTTTGGTGGCATTCAACCATTTGGGGGATAAGGAAGAGGAAAGAGGAGGAACAGGAAGGAAATGATTCAGTGCATTCAGGACATTACTTTCCTCTTCTGTACTCGCTGGTTTACGCGCATTGTCATTAACAATCCCGGTTAACCTCCCATGGAGACAGCAGAGACAACTCTTGCGTCTTCGAGTTGCTGGTTAGGGGAAAGTTGTGTGTCACAGCCAAAAAGCTACTCCCAAACTAGGATAGCTAGAAATATTTCTGCCCTGTGTGCTTTTGTTTTGCTTTTTTTTTTTTTCTTCTCCCCTCCCTGAGTCGAAGGTTCCGTGCCATGAAGGTAAACAAGTCATGGGGTGAGATTAAAAAAAAACACCAGAGCCAGTGTTTTCTACTCTATTAAATACAAAACCATAAGAACTGTTGTGTATTGCTTGTTATTTCTGTAATGAAAAGCAGGGTATAAAGTAGCTCTATGATGTGCAGTAATTTTTTGTGGTAATCTCTTTTTTTTAAAGCTACCTGGCAAATAAATGCAACAAGCTTTGGCAGGTATGCTTTAATTCTACCTAATTTTGTGAACTATTTTTCTTGGCAGAGACCTCGGAACAGTCGGTGCTGTTGCTATAGACAGTGAAGGAAATGTAGCTTGTGCAACATCCACTGGAGGACTCTCTAATAAACTGATTGGCCGTGTTGGTGACACAGCGTGCATAGGTAAGGGGTGTAGGGTCTTGCCTCTCTCTTTTTTTTTTTTTTTGAGGTATCTCTCTTAAAGAAAGAAAAAAAGAAAAAGTAATACACCCTCTCCTTTTCATTAGTGAAATGAAACATAAACAGAAATACTGGTACATCTGAAATGGAGGTCTAGCATTGAAACATATCAAAGCTCAAGCTCCTTAACACATAGAGATTGCAAGTAAGGTTTGGCTTTTCTTGACACTTAAAGAAGTAGGTGTAATTGTAGTTATTGTTCACTCCAGCAGCGAGCCAGATTTGTAAAATGACTGGCAACTTTGAGTAAATTCCTGTTCTTTGAGAGCCCTGATAGGACTGCATTGGAGCCTAATATCTGTGGTGTGGAATAAAGGAAATATTTTTAGAGATCTCTTATCTAAGAATAAAGAGACACTTGAAATCCCTTCCCCAGACTTGTTCCTCTCATGGGACAGAATTGCCATTTGATTGCTTCAGGGCTTTACCATACAGCTGGGATTTGGAAAAGAACAATTTTTAGCCAAACATTTTCCAAACTGAAATGGCTCTGCTCTTGGCAGTACATGATTATTGTAGAACCACCTCTAGCTTTATCTCACACCTAAATTGCTAATATTTTGGTACTCTGCATTTTGACTGTGACTTTCACCTTCATTTCTGGCTGCAGATAACCTTTCTTATACATAAAAAAGGGCTCTGATAATATGGGACACACCTGTGAAGGACAAGTGAAACTGGGCAGAGGGTACAGCTTGCAGCTTTTGCTCTTACTAGATTGGATTACTTACAGGATTGGATACAGAAATGCTACCTGTCCTTTCAAATGTTGGAGCCTTTTGAAAGGGGGCTTTGACAGAGGGACTGTGGCACTGGTTTTCCATGGCTAAATTAGGGTCTGTTGAAAGAGTTAGATCTGATCAAGAAAGTACAGAAGGAAACATACTTTCACTGCTCTTCTGTGTCTCTTTCCCCTCCCCCAGTACCTTGTTTATAATGCTGTGGTATGCTCCTCCCCAGCTCCTGGGAAATATTTTTCTTAGGAGATGTGCTAGAAACACGAGTGTTGAGCAAGCGGAAGCTTGGTGGAGAACAGGGTGTGGAATGTGCCATAAAAACAAGGATGGGAGGGGGAAAGCAAAGGGGATGGGAGGGTAGGAGATCAAGGGAAGAAGCCCTGCTTGTGATGAGGACTTGCAGGATTCCTCAGGGTGCTTTGTGGTGCTTCACTAAAGCCCAGGCTCTTCAGATCTCTTATCTACTTGTGCTCTCACAGATGAGTCCCCCTCAAAATTTGGTCAATTCAGCAATGTCCGCACAAGATCTGCCTTCATATCTTTGCAATTGGTAATGTTGTCTGACCTGGCATTCTGCATCCTATCAGTATCTTCCTGATCCACAATATATGGCCCCTTGCTGTTCCGGGAAGGATTTTTGCCCATCCCTGTGAAGTGTTGGCCTGTTCCTGCTTCTTGTGTCACAAGCAGATCACTAGTCTTCTAGCTCTCAGAACTTGGCAGCTGACTTCACCCAGCTGTTGTTGATGATACGTTTTTTCCCTTTCAAACTGAGGCAGAAATGAGAATGAGGTTAGTTACTGACACTTGGCTTGCAGAAGTGCAAAGAGCTGTTGGACCTTGAGGAAGAAATGTTTGTTAACTCTTTTGAACACTGCAGAGCTTGTAAATTGTATTACAGAATATTGCCATCTCTTTTTTCCCCCTCTGAAAGGAAGTGGAGGTTATGCTGATAACCGTTCTGGTGCCGCTTCAACCACAGGACACGGGGAGAGCATTATGAAAGTGGTCTTAGCCCGACTGATCCTCTATCACATGGAGCAAGGTATATTCCATACTTCCCATAAACTGAAACAGTGAGGCTAGGAAACATTGCCTCATGACAGGCTTCATTTGTTGTACTGTCATCCTAGAACAGTTGTCAGAAGAGTTGCTCCCAGGAGTATGTGGATGGGTCACCTCTCTTTACAAACAAAGCAAAGTTCCAAAGTATTAGTAAAGCTAAAATAGCCTTAAGTGGACAGAAGAATCTCTGCTGCTTGATGTTTAATCATGGTTTAGATCAGTGTACATTTAAAGACATTATTGTCTGCTTTGTTTAACTGAAGTTCTCTTTAATATTTTTCCCAAATTTAAACTGAAATTTTGTGAACAAAGAAATAGAAAACAAGCAAAAGTGAGTTCTATTCAGGGAAGCAGTAGGGGAGGGCTGGAGGTAGATAATCAGAGTTGAAATAAGAAAGGATAGGATATCCCCTTTCTAAGAAATCGTAAGGTGTATATTTTAACAGCTGATCATAGCAACAGAAATGCTTTTAAGATGTTTTAACTATGATTTACTTTTTCATTTTGTTTTGGAAAATACACTAAACTGACTGTGTGGGTATGTGGTAAACAGCTGACACTATGTCTTATGTGACTGTAATTTAATCTGACTGTGGGATGACCCTTTCGAGCTTTACCTTCATGAGTTAGTCTGTCATTTAAACCCTTGATTATATTACAGCCTGTAAACATAGCCAGACAACATACTTGTATTGCATGCAGTTGAAGAACCATTAATATAGATCTCACCATTATTTTTAGAAAGCCATAGCTGTTGGGCACTACAGTGTAACTTGCTTTTAGATCAACTGAGCTGGAAATACTTGGAAAACTTTCAGTTTATATTTCCATAGGAAAAGCAGTAAGCAGAGAGACGAGTAACAGCTGAGAATGTTTTTGTTATTCTTTATAGAGCGGTTTGCATATAATGGGTGCATTTCTCTGTAAATCTCCTGGCTAATGTCATAGCTTCAGAATAAAATACAATCTACAGAATATTCCCCAAAACTCTAACACATTATGATTTTCCCATACTCTCTGCATTATGTCCCTAGCCATTCAATTTGTGAATGGGCTTCTAAGCTCTATTTAGTCTAAGCTATGTAAACCAATTTCTTCTCTGGCTTTCAGTTGACTGTATTACAAAACCTATGCATTGATAGCAGTTACATGCTTGTGATAAATCAGTATGCAAGGCAAATGAGGCTCAATTTTAAACGTTTAAGAAAAATAAAAAGAGAAAGAAATGAACCCACGTGTGCATTTTTAATTGGTTTGCACTTGTTCACCCTGCCTGTGCTTGCTCTACCTTCATTCATCTGCCCAAAAGTGTAACTTAGCTGCCAGGAAAATACATCAGCAATTGATTTTTTTTTTTTTTTT
>VZTU01029223.1:61279-80647 GCA_013400835.1 Zapornia atra
CCCCCCACGCCCCCTCCGTTTCCATGAGGGCACTGAAAACAAACCCTCAAGTTATTCTAACTTCTGGAGTCCTTGAACACACAACTGAAGTTGTATATTTAAGAACAACTGTAGAGCTCTTCCGTAATTCTGTGCAGTAATTCAGTAATTCACATAGCAAATACCTTCTTTTGGACCAGTGCTGCAAAACTTACTTTCATATTTCAGGAGTGAATTGCTTTGCCAGTCTTAACAGCTGTTGGAATCTCTGTCTTATGGTGGCAGCTGTTGTCTTGATGAAAAATCAAACAGTGAAATACTGACCCTTTGAAGTCGGTGCCACTGACTTGAATAGTCACAGTGTCACCCGTAACGTCAGAGAAAGGAGCTTTATCCTGTCAGTCACTAGTGCTGTGAATAATTCTGACTCTGCTGGTTTTGTTTGGTTTTAACTCAAAATTTGCAAGGAAGGCATGAAGGTCAGTTTTTGTTCTGCAACTTAAGCTGCATAACATTACTGATGGTATATATCTTAGAACAATTAGGCTGAGCTAACTGCAGTCCTGAATACGCATTCAGACTTGTAGTGAGCAAATATTCTGCAGCTCTTACAGGCCTGTGTGTATGACGTACACATTAACTTTGTTTTGTTTAAAAAATACTCCTGTTAAGGTGAGTTAAGTGTAATGAAAAGATAAAGTTGCTTTGCTGGTCCTTTCTCTAATGTCTGGTACATTGCGAGGTCATCTTGCCCAACACTTTCAGAAGTTTCAGAAGTAACACTGATTTCTGCTTTTGATAAATTGCAGCAATGTGAAGTGCATTCTTCCAGCTCCTTTGCATGATGACTGAAATTTTTGTTTAAAAGTGGTTTTGGTTTTGTGGGGTGTTTTTTTTTTTTACATTTAAAGTGCTTTAGACCCAGCTTGTGACAAACCTTTGATTGAAAGTTTGCAGGTTGTGCTTTTCCCCTTCAATCCATGGCATAAGAATGATTGTGTCTTAAACACAGAGATGAGGAATTAGTCTGTATCAGGCACCGAAACTGAATTACAGTCTGAAGCTATTTAAATGCTGTATTTCTAGCTGCACCATACCATAGCAGCTATTAACAGCTGTCCATAGCATTCCTATAAACAGTTCCTTTGCTACACTGGAAACTTGTTACCAGTTTAATTGAAGGAGGAATTAGATTTGTCTGGCTCCTTGGGGAAGGGTGAAACTTGAAGGGAATTTTAAAACTTACTGGAAGACAGATACCATGAAGTTGTCTTCTTGTTCTTTTCAGGAATGTCACCAGACATGGCTGCTGACACTGCATTAGACTACATGAAGACACGAGTTGGGGGGTTGGGAGGTGTCATTGTTGTTAACAGTTCAGGAGAGTGGGCAGCAAGGTTCTCCACCAAGCAGATGGCCTGGGCTACTGTAAAGGATGACCAGCTGCACTACGGGATTTATGCTGGGGAGAGGCATACAAAGCCTGTTGATGAAGCACTTAGGTCTGAAATTGAGGGATTCTGAGAATGAAGAGACAGCAACTGAGGAAGAATGAAGATCTCCAGTTTTTGCTGAAGGACAATGACAGTTGGTTTCATCTTTCTAAAAGATCTGTGCCCTTTTGATTGATTCACAGGCATAGCCATATTTACAGTCATAATCAACGCTGGGCATAGTTCTTCAGTGGTCATGGATATGCATATAGTGTTTATTAATACCTTTGGGGTGTCAGGAGATCCTCCTTTTCTAGATAAAAAAGAATGGTCAGTAGGTTTCTTGGTTAGTATGCCTTAATCCTACGTTAAAGGGAGCATGAGTATTAGGGGGACTCCTTTACATGCCCATTCTCAGAGACTGCTGGCAAGATGATTTGAAAGATTAATAAATATTAATTGAGAATTGAATTTTGACAATTGCATCACTCTCCAGAGTCTTTTGAGCAGTCATCCCACGGTAACAAAGTGCTGTCAGTGAAACTCCATCAAACAGCAGTGAAGAGTTAAAACTACATCGTCATCACAGACTTGAAGTGTCAGGGGAATTAGTTATGAAGTAAAGGAAACACTTTTTCTCTAGGGATGGGAAATGTGGAGCTTTCTAAGGAGTCTTATTTTGTTCCATTCGTTGGCATCAGACCTACAGTTAAAAAACAAAGACCACAGTAAAGTAGCTACAATACTTCAAAAGGTATGGGGAAGGATATGCTTGGCAGTATCTGGGGTAGTAATAAATAAGGTCATGATTTCAATAGATATTAATAAAACAGCAATCTTCATTACTCAAATACAAAGGTGATAGGCACCTTTTAAGTCTAAACATGAGACCAAGTGATGATGATTAACTGGAAAAATAATTATCTAAAATCAAGTGATAAAAGCAAGCTGTACTAAAATATAACTGCCTCTTAATAACCTTCTTGTGTGAAGTCTGAAATGTTTTCTGGAGATGTTTTCTTTTGGGAAAAGAATTGATGTTCTGCAGTACCTCTAATATGGTTTCTTCGTTAACATTTTGTATTTTTAAAAGAGCAAAATTGCTTCTTCCTGTTTTCTGACTTTACTACATAGGGGTTTTTGCCTTAAAACTGTGTCATCATTGTATAGATTCTAGCTGGTTTCCTCTGAGGACAGATTTGTTCGTTACAGTTGCATCCCACTGTCCTGTGGCACATTGCCTCTGCAAGGTGACCCAAACAAACATAGCAAAAAACCTTAAATCGTATTTTGAAACTACTCATACCTGTGTCCTGGCTACAGTAGCCCTTCTTACTGATTTGGCTCATACAGGTGGGCAAGCCTGCCAGGGCTGTCTGACCTGCTCTCTGCTTTGATCTGTGGTTCATTAGATGTTCATAGAATCATAGAATGGTCTGGGTTGGAAGGGACCCCAAGGATCATAGAGCTCCAACCCCCCTGCCACAGGCAGGGCCACCAACCTCCAGGCCTGGATCTACACAAGGTTGCCCAGGGCCCCATCCAACCTGGCCTTGAACATTTCCAGGGACGGGGCATCCACTACTTCTCTGGGCAGCCTGTTCCAGCACCTCACCACTCTTTCTGTAAAAAACTTCCCCCTAATATCTAATCTAAACCTTCCTTCCTTTAGTTTTAATCCATTCCCCCTTGTCCTGCCGTTGTCTGCCCTTTTAAAAAGTTGAATCCCCTCCTGCTTATAAGCTCCCTTCAGGTACTGGAAGGCTGCAATGAGGTCCCCCCGCAGCCTTCTCTTCTCCAGGCTGAACAAGCCCAGCTCCCTCAGCCTCTCTTTGTAGGGCAGGTGCTCCAGCCCTCTAATCATCCTTGTGGCCCTCCTCTGAACCTTCATAACTAGATGTGGACAGCGATGGTTCAAGTGTAGATGGCTCATGTAAAACATAACTGGAGTACTTGTGTGCTTTGTTCCACAGAGGGTAATGTAGAAGATGGCTACTCTCTGATCATCAGAAGTTTATGAAGCAGTAAGGTATGCTTTAAGCATTTAAGATACGCTATAAGCATTTAAGATGTGCTTATCTCTAGCAGAGTGGTCACCTTTGGAGTAAAAATGAATTCATTTCCCCTTCTGTGGGTAAGATGCCAATCTTAGGGGCTCAGGCTTTTCTCTTGGGGAAGAAAGCGGTATTGTCTTAGCCTCATTTACGGCATATCAAGGCAATCCAGGTTTTTGTGGTCAGGGTTCTGCTTCGCTTACCTCACCTGTCCCTAGTGCTAGCCGAAATTCGTGACTGGCACTAGAAGATACAATCTCCAGGAGCTCTGCCACATCTCACTTTGCAGTGTTGTTTTGATGAAATTGCTCGATGATTATTTGGGATTTTTTAATGCAAAAGAATCAGACTTGAAGGATGATTTTTAGAGCTAACTGGCGATACCCAGGCATGGATGTAGGCTGCACACAAGACAGGAAGAATTCAAATATACTGTCTTAAACCTGCTTTGCTAGATTACAGAGTCTGCAGAGAGCACGTTCCTGATAACCATTGCAGCTGGAGAGGAGCATGTAGCCCACTATTACCTCAACACCTGGCGCGTCATCTTCGACAGCCTCCCTGTCATGTTCTCTGAGTGGATGCAAGCCTGTTCTGGTCACGCTCCAAGTGGACCGAAGCCCAGGTGATGGTTAGCAGAGCAGCAGGCAGAAGCTGCTACACCCGCCGGGTGGTTTATTGGCCAGGGCTTGGCGCTGCGCTCACCTGGGCGGGCTGGCTTTTGGTTAGCTCTGGACAAGTTCACATCTGCCCAGAAGGTACCGATAACCCCAGCAGCAGTGCAGATAGGATCTCGGGGCTGTCAGAAGGAGCAGTCAGTGGTTACTGTGGTTAATTCACTTCAGCTGTTCTCGGGAATATAATGTAATAAATTGCTGGCACTGACAAAGAGCATTATCCTATATAGGTTCTTGTATCGCTCATCACCAGACTGGCTGGGCACCTTCCAGCAGCGCATTAAGCAGCGTGGCTGCCATCTGGTCTGCGTGATTTGTTCTGTCTCACCCGCTCCTTGGTAGCGTGCTCTGTATGCCTGTCTTGTGGAAACGTATCTGGTTGTCAGCAGCATATGGGTGCTGTTACACCTTCCCAGTTGAAGCAGAGCTGAAAATGAGGAACTGCGATTGGATTGACGACACTTGGATTGGCGACGCTGGATAATCCTGAGGCTGCGTGGAGTTTGCTCTGCAGTTCAAATGATGGCAGCTCAGGCAAAGCACTGGTACCAGCGGTCAGGGCTAAGTGCTTTTCTCCCAGCTAGTTGGCCAAGTAAGCGCTACTCAGAAGCATAAGCAATTTCCTCACTTAGTCTGGACACCAGCTGGACTTCGAGGACAGTGTTCCCCTTTCTAAGAAGGTGGGATGATGGCAAATGGTCAGGGATGGGGTAGGCCCAACATTGGAAGAAATGGGAGGCCTGGGGATGGAACATTTATTTTACCCCCCTCTCTGTCTTTACCCTTTCAGTCACGTTCTTTAGCTAGAACAAGAGAAGACACTGTTGCTGCTGGTGTAAGAAGCTGATGATGTTGCACAGGGCTATCTGGGTTTCTTAATGCTTACATGTCTCCTGACCTTTGAGAATATTGAGGAAATGCCTTTTATAAGGGCTGTAATTTTAACAGCTTTTAAAATTATAAATACAGTTGAAAGATGCAAAACTTGAGGGGGATCCTTACAGCAGGATGGGAAGTTGCGTGCCACTGCTCTACACTGCTGCAGGAAAAGAGCCTCTCGTCCAAGCGGCTGTGACCTGGATATCAAAGAAGGAAAATTAGGGTTCTGTTGCCAAGAAACTGAGTGTCCTTGGCATGTTGCAAAGCCACAACAGAGTTTTAATTATCTAATTCAAGTGTGGCATCCCATTATTTAGTATAATTTAGAAAGCCAGTTGTGGATGTTGTCCTGTGTCTTGCTAGTCTGTAGGAAGGGTCTCTGACCTGGGCAGGTAGTAGCAGTGGGTGTTTGTATCAAAGCCAAGATGGTAACAGAAGCAGCAGAGTCCTTCACTTTGCTCGTGTATTGTTCTGTGCAAGTTTTCCTTACACTTTGCAAGTTATGAGCAATTAAAAACTGTTCTGTGGGAGATGTAGGACATCAGTGTTTGGAAATTTGGGTTTATTTTTTTTCAGTGCTCTACTTTGTCCTACATTTTAGCTCTGTGTCTCTGGGGTGGTTTTCATTGACTTTGAAATCTATCTTGGCAAAGTTTAATGGCACTTGCTGTTTTGCTTGTTTCTCTTCTGGTCTGCTTTCCCTTTGATATGCTCTGATAAATATTTACCATGGGACAGATTTCAATCTTGGTTACGTCACTATAAACGAAAAGCACAGTCACTGGAGCCTGCGATTACACTGGAGGAAGTGAAATCAGACGTGGGCTCTCCTGTCCAAAGCCAGTAGCTCTGTCAGTGTTCAAAGGGCCTTCCTTTGCTAAGGAGGGCGAGAAAAGAGGGGATGGAGAGCCTGCTGCAGGGGGTCACTGTGTGAGACAGGCCTCTGGTCTCCTGTGGTGCCAAGGTGAATATATGATGCCCAGGAAAATAGTTAAATAGTTAAAGAATGTTAAGATCATAGGGAGTAAGCAAAGACTCGTTTTGTTGTAGACATGTAAACCGCAAGGGAGGGGAATCTGTTTCCACTGCGCTCCTTACGCTCAGTTTATTGAGGATGCATAGATACCCTGCAACCAGCATGTGAATGAACCTTACCAGACGTGGTCACATGTGCTTGCACTTAACCATTATTTTTAACATTCTTCCCTTTTGGTCTTTAAAATCCTCCTTGATCAGAGAGTGACTCGTTTTCTTGTGGTTCCTCCCTAAGCCCATTTCCACTGAGGGCAGGATGGGTTACGAACCAGCCTGCGTGGGCTTTAGCCCTCCAGCCCTGCACTTTTGACCCTGTCCTACTAGGGCTTTACTACAACTTAAGCTATGTAAATGCATGGTAGCACGCAGCTTATTAAATACTCAGCTGACACCCAGTCCTGCTTGCTTAGCGGCATAGCAGGCTGTGTGCTTAGCAACCCAGGCTGCCTTGAGTGTATCACCCCTATGCACTCCTTTTCCTATTCCCCACTGGATATAGTGACTATTTGAAGCTTCTGATGGTACCCAAAGTCTTGTCTAGGTTTGGGTGTGGCTACTGCCTGCCAGACGCAGCCCATTTGTATGACTGATTGCAACAGCACTGGAGGGCTGACTAACACAGGAGACAAACCCCGGGGCTATTAGAGGCACAGGACTCATTTCTGTGAAAGTACTAATGGCTGTGAAAGGAATGCACACGATGCCAGTAAATGCACACCTTACTGCTTCAGCACTCAATTCCTCTTAGCAATTGCCAGGTGCCTGCTTGTAAGCAGCTTCTAGAATAATTCACAAACTGCTGCTCTTCTGGGATAGAGAATCACAGAATCACAAGGTTGGAAAAGACTTTTGAGATCATTGAGTCCAACCATACCCGTCCTCTACTAAACCATATCCCTGAGCACCTCATCTACCCATCTTTTAAATACACCCAGGGTCAGTGACTCAACCACCTCCCTGGGCAGCCTGTTCCAATGCCCAGTAACCCTTTCTGTGAAGAACTTTTTCCTGATGTCTAATCTGAACCTGCCCTGGCACAGCTTGAGCCCATTCGCCCTTGTCCTATCCCCTGTCACTTGGGTAAAGAGACCAACACCAATCTCTCTACAACCTCCTTTCAGGTAACTGTAGCCAGTGATAAGGTCTCCCCTGAGCTTTCTCTTCTCCCGGCTGAACAACCCCAGTTCCCTCAGCCGCTCCCTGTAAGGTTTGCTCTCCAGCCCCTTCCCCATCCTGGTTGCCCTTCTCTGGACACACTCCAGGACCTTGATGTCTTTCTTGTAGTGAGGGGCCCAAAACTGAACACAGCACTCGAGGTGCGGCCTCACCAATGCCGAGTGCAGGAACACAATCATTTCCCTGGACCTGCTGGCCAAGCTGGTTTTGATACAAGCCAAGAAGTGCACAATTTGCTGGGATGCAGGTAATCTTGTGCTCTCTGCGTGGGGATCATTTTGCTGCGTGGAAGAGGGATGCAGCCAGTACTGTGTATGTCACAGAAGATAATCTCTGGTGGTGTTGGTTGGTTGATTTTGTTTGTTTGTTTGTTTTTTGAAAGTTGAAAAATGTGAATGTGGCTTTAATTGGGCATTTTTACCTATCGTTTGTCTCACCTCAAGTAACCTTTCCTTGGGAATAAGTGCGGCTCAGCTAAGCCTCTGCTAAGATAATCACTCTGAAAGGATGATACATGGGAAAATGAGCGGAACATGAAACCCAACTCGTTTTCAAGTATTTAAAGTCAAAAGGAATCATGATTGTTAGCTAGTCTTACTTCCTACATAAACAGGCCATAGGTCCATTCTCTCTTTTATTTCTGCATGAAGCAAATAACTTGTATTGAAGTTCGGTCTGTTTCTGCCACCAACAGAATGCTCTCTCAGAGAAACCACCTGAGCCATTGTTTAGATAATCCTGTTTTAACATGTTTAAGGAAAAACAAGCCAAAAGACAAAAAAGACATCCTGGCAGATACCCTGGGTGGCTTCTGTGCTGCCACTGGACTGCACTTGAAGCCTCCACGGGGTGAGGGTGGCTGCTAGAAAATTGACCTGAAATTTCAGATCCGGAGATACATGGCACGTATCTTCCTGGAGACAAACCTCCAGAAGTCCTGCATGTAATGGTAATATTTATATAACAGTTCAGGTCCTCAGAGAAGTGTACAGAAGCTGCGAACCGATCTGCGCAGCTCTTCAGTGGAGTTTATTATATTTGAACTGTTTTATCTCTGGCAAGCACGCAGGGAGATTAAACAACTACTCCGGAGCCACCAAATGCATCTGAGGCAGGGCCAAGATTAGAATATTGATTCCTGGCCTCCGCAGTCCCGGGCTCAGTTCACTACATTATGTTGTTTTTACAGATAACGTTTAGACAAATAGATCTTGACATATCAAAAGCTCAGTAGCCGCTCAGTAAATTGAGCAGGGCTTCAGCTGTTCAACTCCTGTGATTTGTGCGTGCCTCGCGCTTGGCCCGGGTAATCTCAGTGGCTATTGTACATTTACAGTGAAACCCGCTCATACCCCGAAGCGGGTCTTTTTTTCCTTAGAGTAGAAATAAGCCTAATTATGACACGTTGTCTTCTTGTCAGACCGTGATCTGCAGATACGTTACTTCCAAGAAATTCTGCTTCAATCTTCTTTATAAAAACAAAAAAGCAAAACCCCCACTGGTAGAGATTCTCAGTCCTAACCAAAGGTAGCTCGTCGCTCTAGTTTCTCGTTTGAGCCAGAAGTCAGAAAAATGGGAAAAATCCCACAGACCCAAGGTTCAAATCCAAGTGCTTTTAATGAAATCGCTACACATCGCCTGAGGATACTGAGTTTCTGATATCCGAGTGCCCAAGAAAAGGCAAGTATGTACATGAAAGCTGAAATAAGTTCTACACAGAGAATAATTCAGCTACATTTCTATGAGAAAACTTGTCTCCCTGTATCTAGAGTGGTGTAAGAGTATTGCTATTGCCTCAATCCGGGAGACCTCCAAACTACCTGAGCTTGCTGCGGTGTATGCCAGGACATTTTCCACATTTCTGAGCTCCAGGTATCTCATCTGCAGCCAACAAAGGACCCAGCTTACTCTTACAGAGCCTACTTGAAGTTTGGCAGTCTACAAAAGCTTGCACTGGCATTTCAAACATGTCAAGTTATCTAACAGCCTTCTCCACCCTTCTTTGTTACTCGATGCAGTAGCACGATGTCATTTGTCAGAGTGCCAAAACTGGAGACATGCTGAATATGTGAATACCAAGGAAGTGGTTTCCTTAGCAATAACAGGCATGTGAAAGTCAAAACTTCCTTTCCTCCTCATGTGACCTTTTTCAAAGCACTTCAGCCCGGGGACAATAGGAGTGAATTCCAGGCACCCGCAGCGTTCCTGCACTGATGGGCAAGGATCTGCCAAACGGCCAACTTGTCTTACCTTTTTGTTAAGGTAAAGTTATATTCCTCTTTAGATATTCTCCACTATGGATTCGCTGTGTTTGTGTGTACAGCCTGGTGTTTCCTGAAAGCAAAATTAGGCTTCACACTATACAAACAAATACAGAGAAGATGTGTCCTTTTCTTGCCATTGTCAATCAAAACTTTTCTTAAGTATAAAATCCAGTCTTTTCCATTGAGATAAAATAAAGGCAAGATAACTCTTACCAGCTTGTTTTGATAGCTGGACCTGCCTGATGAGATGTTGCTCATTTCATATAAAGTGAAGATCACCACTCCTTATGAAAACTCTTTAAAAAATAAAAGAGAGGGAGATGTCCTTCACCAAGGCAAAGAAGAGGAAGATGTAATTCATCTCACCAATACTGCGCACAAGCGCAGTATCAGTCCTCTGTTGCTCTTCTTACCCTGAATATTTGGTACAGGCTTTCCTCATCACTAGGGAGACAGCAGTGATAGCCAGAAGCACTTACACAAAGCTGCCTGTCCGAGGATCCTGAAGTATTTTCCTGAATACTAGAAGCATCTCCTAAATTTAAACCTGAGCTTCCCATCGAAGTAGGGAATTGTTCTCCACATTTTCCAGCTGGGGATGCAATACAGCAGATAGCTATCAAAAGGACAGAGAAACTTTCTGTCTGAGCTGAAGTGGCCATTCAGCATCCTTTCTGTATTGCAATGTGTGAGAAATGGGCTTGGATATCAGAAACCCAAGGAAAGCCCTGGTGTTACAGTTCTCCCTGGCTTCAGTGTCCCTGGGTCTCCGTGCACAGCCCTGGGCATTGCTGCCACCAATGGCGCCTGCAACCACCCCCTGGCAATTAACAGAGAAAGGATTCACCACTTCTCAGGGACCACTGGTATCATCTTGCTTGTAGTCACACATGCTGCGGCGTGCTTTGGTTTACCCCACCCGCCCCAATTTCAGCATTTAGCGTTCAACTCTGGAGGACCAGAAGTTTCCAGAAACAAACTATGCAATGTGGATAACCAAGTTAGGACCCAGTCCCACCAGGCAGAAGAAATCTGATAGGAGTCGGTTCCTCTGCAGCTTTTTGTGAATCTGGGGAAGCGATGTGGCATGGATTTGGAGCCTTAATGTCTGGAGGAAACAGTCCAGCCATCTGCTCTCACAAGTGCTGGCGCACTGGTGCTTTGTGCCAGTTACACCAAGGCAAAACTTACTGTCTGGCCAAGCATTAATGTCCAACAGAGTGTGTAAGTACCTGTGGTGAGTTGTATGAAATCCCAGTTCACTCCTGGCAAAATGTCATACCAGGCACATTCATGTTTAATGCCAGGAGCCGTGCAATCGCTGGGCAATGTTCCCGTGGGTTCTGAAGGTGGATTATTACGAGGATGCTCGAGGAAGGATGCGGATGGGCTGTTCTCAAGGAAGGGGAAGGCTTGGTGCATGGCAGCAGCCTCTGCCACTGATTCAGTGCCCGAGGGGTGACCAGCCCCCAGTGGGGAGGCAGCAGGGTGCCCTAATGACCCCAGACTCCAAGAGGAAGCACTTACTGGTGCAAAAACAAAACAGCGGCAAGAAGTACATGAAAGAAGAGAGAGGGGTGTGCTTGGATCCTTGGAGGAACAGGGATGGCAAGGGAGGCTGGCACCAAGCTGCCTACGTCTGGCTACAGCCTTGACTGCTGGGGCTCAGGGAATCATTTTCCTATCAAGGGCTAATTGGAGCATATAGGCTCCGTGCAACACAGAGCAGACTGCAAGATGTGTGTCACATGCTGTGGGACTAGGCACTGTTTCCAGTGATCCCATAGAAGTGGGAGCTTCATGTTGTTAATTAATAGGGGGGTTTTAATTCCATTCTCCTTTGTTCATGTTAGGACAGGCTTCATATCTCTTTATGTGGTGTTAAGCTCAATAAATCTATTTGAAAAATCATGTGACAAATGTTTAAGCAAAGACTTTATCAAAGTCTGTGTTCCTTTTGGAGAAAATCTTGCCAAATATCTTGTGATCTGTTCCTTTATTGGTGAGAGAATGCAGCCAGGACATGCCAGTTCCTCGTGCGTAGTCCAGTTATTTTTTTTTCCTTTAGTTCTTACATGGCTCAGTTTTACAATTGCTCCCATGGGTCATAATAAACCAAGATATAAAGAAAATATATTCAGCATATTTTGAAAAATAACAAGCAGTATCCTTTACAGGAAATGTGGGCTGAGGCATACTATGCAAGCTTTTGTCATGTCCTTTAATCTCTCTTAACAGGGACATGGTTCAGCCAAGCCAGTTTCTTCAGAGCATGTGCTGATAGGATTTAATTAATAAATCAGATTTCAGATTCTGTGACTGCTAGAAAAATGTTCAACAGCAAAGTAATTTTGACTGAGCTGCTTTTCAACATATTATCCTTCTGCTGAAAGATCCCCCAATGAATCCAGCATTTGTCTCAAGCACCAAGGAGAGCAATGACCTATACATACAGCACTGCCTGGCAGTCAGAGCTTGTCATCATTAAGTTACTGCCGCAGCAGCTCATTCTCAACCTTGCTGAATAAACACTGCTATTAAATCATTTGTCTGATGGGGGGAAAAAAGCAGATTGAATCCAAATCTGTGTACTACAATATTTATAGACTTCACTTTTTGAGTAGTGTGTTCTAACAAAACTCTGGCTTCTAGGAGACAGGAGTGCGAACTAATTCTTAGTACAGAAATTTTCCAGCTATTCCAGCTCAACATCATGGTTTTGAAACCCAGGATGAAATGGCTATGGGCGTGATGAGAGCCAAGCAGATTGTTCTGGATCGGGAAGAGCTGCTCCAGCCGAGCCCCAGGACAAGGAAACCTTCAGCGACTGAGAATGAGGGTAGGGTAGAGACGGGGTTGGGATGTGGTGACAAGGGTGGCAAAGGAAGACAAGGGTGGGATGCACACAGGAAGAGGACTTTCACCAAATACCAGCGGCATCCTTCCTGTCAGCACAGACACACAATGTCACCTCTTCACAGCAGATCCTTAGGCCCTTTAGTGTTTGAGAGCCATCAGATACTTACCTCATCTACTACATTAAAAACTGTCTGTAGGAAAGCAAGTGTGTGCTGCAGAACTTCTCTGATGATTAACTTGAAAACATGCAATTGCCCATAAAGGGTATTTTGTGTTGTGGACAGCTGAAGGACACACAGAAATTCAGTACCTCTGTTATTGCAGCTACCAAGACCTGAAAAACGGGTTCACTACCGGTTCTGCAGGTGTAGTGGGAGGATATGGATCTTGTATCTTGGGTTTCACTTGTTCTTGGTGCTTGTCACTTGATCAGGCAGAGTTGTTCCTGTTTCTGGTTCATTCTTCCTTGGCTCAGATCTGACTTGCAGGCAGTGTTTGGGAAGAGCACCTGCCTCTCTCCAGTGCCGTTTAATGTTGGCAGGTCTCCAGGTCCTTTACAAAAAGAAGTGGAAGGAATGAGGCAGGTTTGGGGTAGCTGGCAGGGTCGGGTGGGTAGGGGAGCACTGTGGCTCAATAGATGATGCTCGAGAGGAGCAGGTGGAAGAGCTGTCATGTGAAAACAGTGTAGTAGGTCCTGGGGTGATAGCCAAGCTCCCTAAATCCGCTGTGGCTGCCGCTACTGCTGTAACCCACCAAGGAGGTCTGCTCTTGTGCTGGCCCACCTACAGAGAATAAGCTATTGCTAGAAGCAAACACACACTGCTTCAAGTGGCTGTGGTTTCTCTGGGGAACCCAAAGGCTTCAGTCCCAACATCCCAATGTCACACAAGTATCACTACGACGCTTTTGGGTTTTTCTCCTCCAGGTTTTAAAGAGTACAATTTGTAAAAGGGACATTAAAAGAAAAATGTGAAATCAAGAACTTGCATGTTACAAAACGTAAGGATTTCAGTTGCGCTCTTTAATTCAACTCTTTTTTGTCCCTGTGTGATACAATCCATAATTACACTCCCCCAGCTAAACTTGTAAGGAAAATGCTACTGCATACTTTTCCTGGTGATTTACCAGAGCAAATAATACACTAAACGTGACTGACATGTTCAGTGATTTAATATTACCAAAGTAATAATATGATAAAATATTGTGGTGTTGCTTGTTCACTCCTCAACTGTATTTACTGTACAAACGTTTCAGTGAACGCGACAGAAAGCCTGGAGCTTGGCAAAAAACCCACCCCAGACTTCCAGTCAGTGAGCAAAATTATCTCAGAAAAAAGCAACGGATGTGGACCAGTGACTTTGCTTTCTTTTCCCAGGTGTTCAGCTAGAGAGGCTTTACTAAATGAAGAGTGAACAGCTTCTTAGTTCATGCAGCTTGACGGCACCACCCCCATGTACGCAGGGCCCTGATCCTTCAGAGCTCATGCACAGCACATCTGTTAACGATACACACGTTTACCATCGCAAGTCCATCCAAAACCAAGTAAACCCCAGTTCTTGCAATATTGTTTCATGTTCTCCTCTCTTTTGTTTCTATATTCAACTCGTAGTTCTATTAGGAAATTATACTTTTAACGTTTTCTGGTCTATTCCTGGTAGAAGGTGCAAAGAGCTACAGACATTGTCCGTCCTCTTGTAATATTATAACTTGGTTTGAGTTTAAATAAATATGTAAGATCTTGTACAAGGAGAACTGATGTCTGTGTCTTTGGAGACATTTATTAGCAGCATTTCTAGTTATAACCTAATTGTTGGCTTCTAGAATATTTTTTCTCTTTACTAATATCAACTAAAAAATGTCCTGCTGCCTTTAGGGAGATGATTCAAGGATAAAATTCCTCTGATACCAGAATGGCAAAATTGTCCCTTCGTTCTTTAAATAATGACTCCAAGTCATGTTGCCCTCATTGTTGGCCTTCAGGACTAAACATTTTCCTTGTGCCTGCCTTCATTTTGACTTCGTGGCTGAAGTTTCATCTAATGATGCTATCAGACAACAGCAGAACACAATTTGAAACAACTACTGTAAAAATCCCTTCCCTCTTCCAAAGCTGCCCAGTTAGGGCGAAAGAAGAGCTGTAATACCTCTCATGAAGCAAACACAAGCATTAAAGCTGTCAGGCCCGTATCTGTACAGAGATTTTATCAGTGTGGGTTTTGCAGTTTCAAATATAAGTTGCAAACGGTTTGATAACGTGGCCTGAAAACAGACAGAGATTCTGCATCTTTGAAGAACTGGCTATGGTCTTTTGGGCTTTTTACATTGTTTTCAATCACAGCTTTACTCTGGGCCCTGTCCAGTGAAGTTCACCAGAGATAGCAAGCACGTGCCTTCACGGTCAGTGCATCATATCTAGTAATTTTGTGGGGGAACTCAGGTCTTTGTTGTTAGCATATACTTCTTTTAGTGTGCTGTGCAGAGTGAATCCATGGTATTACTAAATACAGAGAGAGAAGAAAATAACTGGTACTACTTGGGATATTGTGGGCATTCCTGTGAGGCACTAAACCAAACTGTGTCAGTTCAGAGGAATATTATGTTATAGATGAGATTTGAAGTCTAAAGTCACTTTTGACTTTACTTTGAACTCCATAACAGCAGAAATGCAAGACAATAGTCCAATTATCTGCTCTGAAGGTTATACACTACATACCACTTCCTACCTGTAACCCATGGTGTGCATGGTGGAAGCACCAAACTGGACGTCTGCTGCCATCCCCTTGACCAGACAGGCCACTTCAAAAGCTGTCTGCTGTGCTTCCAAAGAAACCTATCATTGTGTTCCAGTGATGAAGACACAAGTGGAGGGCAAAGATCTGACCCCTCTTGCCCAAATGTCACATCTTCACATTACACATCCTGCAGATGAGAAATCATTTAAATGAAGAAGAAAACCAATTTTTGAACAGGGCATTTTTCTGAATTATACCTTCAATCATAAATTGGGCAGAATTGCCCAATCCTAGTATTATTTATTAAGCAGGTTCATTATGATTGTATTTATCATCCAACCCACACCAGATCCTCTTCTGCTAGACATTATAAAACCAAGAGCTGTACTGAAAGTTGGACTATGCAGACAATCATGTTGTACTGCTGAAATGTGTTGCTTGGAGGAGTGCCTAACTTTGTAACGTTTTTTGTACAAACAATTTTGGAGAATTAAAAATGGCATAATTTTAATTTCCCCAAAAGCCCAGACTGTATAGGCCATGCTACTCAGACTCAGAACGTCAGCCAGAACATGCTGCTCGTTTCTGACTGGAAACAGCCAGAGAAGGGGCAGAGACGAGCAGTCAGTCACAGTCACGAGAGAAGGGTGGAAAATGCCAGCCTGAGAGAAACCTGAGGACTCTTCCTTTCTGGTAGGAAACAGACTGGGAGAAAGCAGGGAGTGCTGAATAAATACCAAAGAAGGTGTGTTCTTCCACAAGGCAGCAGAACTTTGTCAGTGCTACTACAAACTCTACCCTTGATTTGCTTTTCTGGTGGAAATAATCTGTGAGTCCATGAGTGCTGGCTCAAGAGGGATTTGAACCACATTTCTTGAATTTGGATCAGAAGAGGCAAGCAGGTGTCACTGCTTTTGCCCTTAATGTTGTGGTGTGTTTGTCCTTCCTTCAAAACTAAAATAAAATGACTGTGCTTTTCCTTCCTCCCTAGCCTCCCACACAGCAGCTCTGCTGCAAATCAGATGCCATGTAGGGTAGGTACCTCTTCTTTCCAAATGTCGTGTTTAATCTCCTCCTTCCCTTCTGTTCAGCGTACAATAAACCCAGGCTTTGTCCACCAGTCTGTGTGTATACAATAGGTCCACAACCTTGTTTGGAGTTCTGATGACCTCTGGGGAGAATATATCAACACTTCTTCATCTCACTAGAGCAATGGAAGTCAGTAAAGCACAGTTGTTTCGTCTTTGAGCAATGGGTTTGATGAGGAACTTATCTTGGTAATTAAAAAACCCCAAACCTCCCCAAGGACTCTGAATGGCTTCTCTATTAATCATTACAGGGACACCACTGACTTACTGCATTTGTGAGAAACATGCCCATAACAAAGTAGGCACCTTTTTTTTTTTCTAACTCAAAGAGCATTTCATTTGGCAGAGTCTAATAGCTTTCCCTCCCAGATATTACAGTAATAAATTGGGAGTTAAAAAAGGTTCGTAAATATAACCCTGCACATCTTAAACATATGATTGAACTTCTTATGTCTACCAAGGTATCTGAAGTGTAAAACAGTGATGTTCACCTCTTCTGAGGTCAGCAAGACTGGGCTAACCCAGCCTTCTGAAGCTAAAGCCTGCTCAAAGCTCACCATTGGAGTTACCAGACATCAGCCAAGCAGCAGTGCCCATCGCTCCTCTTAGCCCAGGGCAAAAGTGAGATGTGATGCTAACACAAACCTCTTCCCCTACAGAAGCAGCTTAGGAAATGTTTTTCTCACATTTGAAACATTTCATGAGCAGGAACATGGCCAGTTACCACAGCTCAATCAGTGGCAGCTCATGAAGGTGTTGCAAATCCCTTGTGTACCTGCTATGACCAAGAGACACCTTATTTTACCCATATATGGGAAGTTGTGTATGGTTTTTGCAGGAGGGATTTGTGGAGTATGGACCTGAGTGACTCCAAAATTTTTGTTCTGCTCTGCACTTGAGATGTGGCTGAATCCTTAGATAATGTCGCTTTATCATTCCCCTTTTCAGCTGGACAAGGGAGAAAATATGTATTGAGGGGGTTAGGAGTTGAGATAAGGACAGGGAGAGATCATTCCACAATTAACTTGGGACCCCACGCTGGAGCAGGGGAAGAGGAATGGGCCAGCTAAGAAGGGAAACAACTCGCAAGGAACTGACCAAAACCCCCATTCCCCATTCCCTCCCCTCCCTGTGCCACAATGGAGGGGAAGAAGGGAGCAAAATCAAGACGGAGGTTAAGTCTGCTAAGAAGGGAGGGGTGGGGAGAGGTGCTTTAAGATCTGGTCACATTTCTCATTGTCCGACTCTGGTGCCACTGGGTGTGCAGTGTAGTTTAACAAATTACTTTACTCTGTGTTGAGTCTATTTTGCCCGTGATGCTGATTGTGGAATGATCTCTCCCTCTCCTTATCTCGACTCCTGAGCCTCTCAATATGTATTTTCTCCCCTGTCCAGCTGAAAAAGGGAGTGATAGAGCGGCTTTGGTGGGCATCTGGCCTCCAGTGAGGGCCAAACCACCATAAATCCATAAATACTGTATCTCATTGTTCCTTCAGCATTTCTTAAAGCTTATCCAACTTGAGCTGTGGGTTACTGGGGGCAAGACTGTTCTTAGTGAGGCCTTTGTACCACAGTGGCGTGCCTGGGCTCCGTCCCTGGACTTCTGCCTGGCTGTGACAGAAATACAAGCCTTACAGACAATGATAACACCTGCCCCCATCCCCTTTCCCAACACCAGAAAGGTATGAAGTCATCTCAGTAGGTCAGATCTTAAATGATCTGTGAGATAATTTCTGTGAGAAACAGAAATGCAGCAAAAAATATAAGCTAAGCCTATGTTTTGAGATGCACAGGAGACAATGCTGGCACCAGTGTGCCTATGCACTGATACCCAGCTCTCCAGAGAAAAAGCTGAGATAGAAGGACATCCATGGGAGGGAAAAATTCAAGCTTTTGTTTGCTGTAATATCAATAACTCTCCCACGGCCCCAAGACGCATGTACAGCATATGAAGTGGAATTAACCTCTATGATTCTTCTATCTGTGGTATGGGACTCCTCCTCTGGCAATCTTCAGCAAAAGGCAAAAGCCACAGATGTTTTTCCCAGGCAGGCAGAAGCCCATGTGGATTAACCACCAGCACGCTCTTATTGCCAGCCTCCAAACTCAGCAGTGAGCAACTGCAGACTGCTTGTCTGTCACTGTTAGTCACTAAGGATTGAAAGCAAATGTGCATGGAAAACAGAATGAAACAGGTGGAAGTGGAAAGTGGGATCAAATGCAACAGGACTTTGCCAAAGGTAAACCTTACGAGGCAAACCCAGCACCCTTTGTCAGAGTAAGGCTGCTAAATAAGAAGGCAGGAGATCTAGCATCACTAGACCTTGGTCAGCGCCTGGTACCTGATTTTACTGAAAGCTGTTACAGGGGTTGGTGAGGTGCTGTAGCTGCCTACAGGGAGATGCCCCAGAGGACAGCTCCTCCAAAAAAGGAAGCTCCAAAGGAGCAGCATTAACACCTACCTGAAGATTAACAGGTTTATCCACCACTAAATTATGGAGTGTACTGGTGAAACTCCCTGATGGTGGTGCTAGGAAAACAGCCAGGAGAAAGATGCATCTGGCTAGCATGAAAAAAAGAGATTTGCCTGAATGTGAGGACTGGACTAACATGACATTAGTAACATGACACTAGTTCAAGCAGCAAGGGACAAGGTTGTGTATGCTGAGATCCAACAGTGAACACACTCAGTTTGGGGGTGTGTAATCACGCCTTAGCAGGTAGGACTAAGAGAAGGACACTTCTGGGGCACCATGTGAGTGTAACATTGCTATGGGAAAGCCTGTGAGAGCCCAGGACAGTGGCTTTCAGCTCTGCATTATTAATTCCTCTGTTCACTCCTTGGGCATACACAAGACTCCTTGTTCCTTACAGCCCAACACCGATGGAAGAGCTGATCAGAGGGCCTTGGCCGTGGCAGAAACTGCCAGACAACACTTCTTGGTCTGAGGCTGCTCCTGTCTGGGGCAGCTTCCCTCTCTGGATCCCAGTCGGGACGTCGCCCTGCTTTTTCGCAGGCCCTTTTAGCCTCCTGCCCCGCCCGCCTCGCCAGAAGGTGCAGGCAGGGCCGCAGGGACGGAGCGCTGACGGGGCACAGCAGGCCCTGCGGGGCCGGGTGGCCGCCGACCGGCCGCGCCGCTGCGGGCACATCTGCCGAGGCGTGGCGCGGACCGGCGGGTCCTGGCAGGGACG
>VZTU01029223.1:81360-111795 GCA_013400835.1 Zapornia atra
CGGCAGGACGGGACCGGGCGGGCGGGACGGAGGTGCGGCCGGCGGGTGGGCCGCCGTGCCCGGCGGGCCCCGGGGAGCCGCGGTGGGGGATGAGAAGCCCCCGGGTCCGGAAACTTTTTACAAACTTTGACCGCTGCCCTCCCTGGCCCCCGTGTCTGTGAGAACCGCCGCCGTGCCGCTGCCCGGCAGCACCTAACCCGAAACCCGGCGAGCGAGGACCGCCCTCGGGTGCCGGCACGCATACCTCCAGAAATGTCCTTCCTAAAATTGCGTGGGGTTTCCAGCCTACCTGCGGAGCGGTGCTGGGACCGCTGCCCTTGCCGAAGGAAAACTGCCGCCCGGTTTCTCCTGGCAGGCGCGCAGGGAGCGACGCGCTGCCGCTTTCCGCAGCCCTCGCGGTGTTTCTTCGAGCTGCTCCGGAATCCTTTCACTTTTTACTGAGGGGGAAGGCTTGGGGAGGGTTACGGTTTGGGGTTTAAATTTTTTTTTTTAAACCTAATGGCTTGATCATCCAGTTTAGAGGCGATTTAAACGGATCTGTACCGAGTGTTCAGCTTTTCGGTGTCGCTTTTACTACGCCTTGAGAGCAGTTACCTGATATTTGGATTCCCAGAAGTGTTTAGGAGTGCAAAGATACAGCGTTGGCCTGACAAAAATCGTGATGAATGCGTTCATAATTTATTCTGCTACAGTCTCCACCGCCCCTTCCTCCCCCAGTTTTACATCCAGGCAGCTCAGTTGCATATCAAAAGCCTCTTCTCGTTTCTGCGTAGTAAATTATTAGACTTTCAAACTCTTCTTGATCCCTTTCTTCTCCCTTTGCTCACACCCTCAACAGTTGAAATGAAATTTTGGGGAGAGGCAGAAGAGGGTGTCCGTGGTTAGGCACGAGTCATAAAAGAGAGCTTAGCGGTAGGAAAGCCGGGAGCGTAAATAGCCATTGCTTTCTATCAAAGGTTAATTAGTTATCATCTTTATATCTGCACATGTAACTATAGGGTTTTAAAGTGAAAGTGACACAGTGGCTTTGGGAGGTACGGTTAGACATCGCCCCAACTTAAGAGGAATATCTCTTTAAAATGTGTTGACATTTAATTGACCTTTGAAAGTTCATTCTGTTAATCATACTCAAAGCGCCAAAGCTACGGTTGACTGATCTGGTGTTTGTACATTCAGCCGTGCTCAGCATATAAATTCTGCAGCATAATTGCTACTTATTGAGCAAGAGTTTCTTTTCTTCTCCGAAAATGAGAAAGTTTTGCTTCGCCTCCGGCTGGGTGCTATGCCCGGAGTTGGGAGTCCAAATGCTTTCCTGCCATGGGTTATTGTGGCGGGTGTGGCCTCCGGCCAGGCAAGAAAATTCCTTTGCTGAAAGTGTGTTTTTTCTCCTTCCCGAGGCTGCAGACCGGGCAAGGTAACCTTGAAGGATACTTCTGCATCCACTGGGAGTCAAAACACAATGGCTCGCTTTGCTTTTCTTCTTTTTTTCTTTTTTCTTTTTTTTTTTTTTAAGCTCTTCTGAAGTCCAGCTGTTTGGATGGAGGAGGCTGGGTTTAAATGGGATGACTGCTGAAGATAACACCCTTAAAGAAAAAAAATGCCCAAACCAACTTGATTCTTGAAGTCATACCTAATACACCTGCGTTAAAACATACGCTACCTGCTTTATGGCTGTTGTCTGTAGCTTTGTTGTAAGCTAAATTCTTACAGATAGTGAGAACAGAAGCATTGCATATGAGGTTGCTATTGAAAGGTCTGAATAAAGATTATTTTCTCTTCTGTTCAGGAGGTTAGGTTTCCTGGTGAGGTTAACATCACCAGCGGTATTTTTTGGTGTGTGTTTGTTGAGACCTCTCGTGTCATACGTTGAGTTTATAAGTCTGTTTCCTTGTGTGAAATGAGGGAAGTACTAAATGTTAAATATGGGATCTTTGTTTCCTAATAGATTGTTAACCTCTTTGCTGCTACCACTGAAAATTAATTCATAGCTCTTACACTTAATTATAAATCTACCTATAAAGTTAGAGCCCTGACAGCACTGCTGAACTTTTCTAAGCTGTTTTCTCAGTGTGGCTTTTGTATCTGGAGTCCCCTTCCCTAACTGTGAAGTCAGATGCAATGTTCAAGCTGTGTTTGCAGCCAGGTAACTGCCCTGCTGCTTCTAGGGTTAGGAGCCGGTAAACCCTGGGAGGGGGGAGTCATCTGGGGACAGTTTTCATCAGAGCTGTGTCCACCAACAAGCAAGTGTTTTGAATACTAACAAGAGATCCTGTGGTTGAGTTTTGTTTATTTTAGTACAATAGATAAAAGTGCCGCACGTGATTCATTTCACCAAATCTTTAGAAAGTGGAGTGAAGGTAAATATGCCAACAGCATGTCTGTACTTTCTGTACAGTTGACAGAAGGAGGAGGCAAAATACCCAAGGTAGCTTAAGGGCTGGAGCACGCACATGCCTGACCTGCAGCTGCTCTGATGCCTGGTAGCCCAGAGTTGGCGCCTGTTCATCTGTATGACCTGCAGGGAAAGGGCATGCAAGGTGTCCGCTGACCGCCTGAAAGGATAATAAGCAGAGTGTCTCAGGTGACCAGTGGGACATGTGCTATGCAAGTCAGCTTTTACAGAGGTTTAGGGCTTGGGTCTAGCTGGTTGAAGGTGTAGATCCATTCCTGTTATTTGCAGTTACAAACTCTGTCCTGGAATGAGATGCCTGAGCAGGGTCCCCTTTCCCAAAAGCTCTTCTTCAGGCCGTCTTGCTGATTTGGAGGAGTGATTTGAATGTCTTGCTCTCCTGGTTGGCAGGAACTTCTGGACTTAGCCTCTCCTGTTGAAAATTCTGGACAAAGCATGGATGTTATCACCACAAGGGCATAGGCACTCAGCTGGGGAAATGAAAGACAGGTTTTGGCCTGTGGCTGAGGCAGACCTGGAAGATATTTAAGCCCAAATGCTTCTTGTCCTAGTGTTTGTGTTGTACAAAAGTTTTCTGGTGCAGCCAGTCTGTTCCCAAACTCCTGATTTTTATTGCTGGGGTATAGGAGAGCTCTGGAAGCTGCACTTTGAAAAGCATGTTCCTGCATTTCGGCAGCTGGGCAGTGATGGCAGGAGTGGGGGACTGGGGTACGGCGTGGAAGTTCGGATGAGCGCTACTGGTTCAAGTGACGTTATGACAGCTTCCATGTTGGTGCACGTGCCTGCTGGCAGAAAGTTGCGTGTTTGAAGGGTGGGAGCAGCTGAGCATGCCTGTGTGAAGTTTTATTCCTGTCTAAAACTCTGTTGGGCACCTAAACCCTTGATGTTTAAGAGAGAGTCTTACAAAGGTGATGGTTGATGTCCTTTGTATCTGCATTCTTAGATTACTCTGAGGAGGATAATGTGAAGTCATTTGCTCAAGATTATGCATTGCATGAAAGGCATGTAAGATATAGCCATAAATTAACAGAAGGAGGAAGAGCTCATTCTCAGCTCTGTTTTGTTAATCCAATCATTTGCATATATATCCCTTTGTACTAAGAACTTGTACTGCATGAACGTACCTTTTATAATAACAGAACCTACCACAGCATGTACATTTTGCAAAGAAAAGTTACAGCTTCTCTTAAATTCAGTTGTGTAAAGAAGCTATACATTATTCCCTAAGACTATTTTTGCCTGTAACAGTTCATGCTGAATAAAACAGGATGGTCAGCACTAGTCCAAGGGATTCCTTTCCTCTGTAACCATTTGAAATTTAAAAGAAGCAGGAGTAGGAGTGCAAATGGAGACAGGGTTAGTTGTATTTTAACATACTTGCTGGTCAAGGTGAGCCCAAGCCATCCTAATGTGACATGCTTGACATAATCCGAAGGGGATTACTTATTAATACATTTGAAAAATACAGTCTGGTCTTGCTTCAGTGTTGTTTTTTTTTCTTCAGCGACACATGTTTAAAATTAAAGCTTTTGTGGCAAGTCAATTATAAACTTTCTATGAGTCTAAGCAACTGAGAGCTGTTCTTGGAGCTGTCAAGATATGTTTTAATAGCTCTAATTTTTAGCTGACTATGAAAGCTGTATTTATCTACTGGAGATTTTCTTTGCTAATAAATATTAGAACAGCTTTTTGGATGGGAAATAATGTCATAGGTGTCCTCCTGTTGCCTTTTCTTTAACTTCTGGGCAATTATTGCTGCTGATCGTGAACAGAATGGAGTTACACCACTTGTTGGCATCTGTTGAAGGCTCTGTGGGGGTAGCACTTAAAAGTAGCTCTTTGTGACTTAGACTGGAAATTTTGGAGTGCAGGTGGGGAAGGGGGATAATTCTAAGTTCCCAATGCCTGAAGCTAGCAATAGAGTTTTTTCTGCCTTTGTGCTCTCTTTCTACCTGCTCCCTTTCCTTGGTCTCTCACGTGTGGCTCCGTGGTCAGTCTGATGCTCCCTTCTCTGTAGGACTGAATTGTTTCTCTTATTAACTTGGTGGATGTCTTTTTCCATGCATGTGGTAGTTCCATGTAGCTTCTGCTGCTGGAAAGCTGTGAGGAAAGACCTTTTCACGCTGATGAGAATACAGGGTAGGAGAAATTTGAAAGTGTAACATTAACAGGATTCAGGTTCATGGTCCTGTCAGTATGATGTCAGCATTTTATCTGATAGGTTGGAGTATTTCATTACAAGCAGTGGGAAGAAGCAAGAGTTTAACTACCTTGAGGCTGATGATCAGCCTCATTCTGTTTCCTTGTGCTATAAGCCTGGTTACACTGAGGGAAAGGGAAGGGTGTTGGACATAAATGAAGAACAGGACTTGAGGAAGTATATTGCCCTGGTCTGTATGTGAGTGAAGGCTAATACGTTTGCTGCACATCAGCTCTACTTTTGTTCTTTAAATGATGTTGTTTCACTTGCACAATGCTATGAATAAGCAAGTGTTTTCTAAATACTCCTCAGGCATGGTGGTGTTAAAAAAGTTGCTTTCTGCACGCTTTGATGGATGTGCTGCTTAACATGGTACCCAGAAGTTCTCCTGCATCTCACTCCAATTTCTGGTAGTGTTCAGATACCTTTGGGACAAGAGTAATCAGTGTGTCGCACAACCTCACAGGTAAAACAGTGTAAGCTGAAGCCATACAGACTCTTCTGCAGCCTCTGGAGCTTTTGCAGTTCACTGTTGAGCGCCTTAAGTGAAAATAGTCTTGTGGACAGAGGTGAGGTTGTGTTTGTCCTTCATCTCCAGTAGGTCAGAACAAACATGATGATTGTGCTAATTATTCTGAGAGATTTTATGTCCCAATTGTGAGTGTGGGCTCTTTACAAGGGAAGGAGTGATGGAAAGAGGAAAATGGCCTTCCTGTATTTGCAGCAGAGGTGGGATGGGTGTTGTGTCCTGGCTTTGGGTAAGCAGAACTAATTCCTGCATTAATTGTCTGTGACTGATAGCAGAAATATGAGGGTGAATTTGTAGCATGTGAGGTGTGGGTCACTGGACCAATGCAAGGATCAGAGTTCAAGTCTCTGCTTTTCTTCAAGATTACAGCAGGGTATAAAATACATTCCCCAGAGATGTGACTTCAGAGCAAATTACATTTCCTGAATACAGGGTATAAGAAATGTGAGTTAGGGGATTTGGGGTGTTATGCTCTCTTGGGTAATGCTTCTCCCAAATAACCATGCAAAGCAGTTAGTGTCATTGGGGGCTGTTTTCTTGCCCAGTAAGCTACCAGCTTAAGCATTCTGCACGGGGAACTGACACAGCGATGAGATGCATACTTCTGCACAGCTTCAGGATGGTCACCTGCACTGCTCCAGGGTAGAACAGCAATCAGCACTGCATTTGGCTCTGCCAACAAGTAGACTAATGCTCTGAACCACCTGGGCATCACCTACTTCTTTCAGCTTATAGGAAAAGGACACTTGAGCCTATTGCACCTTCCTTTCTGGCCAGTATCTAAGGTCTGTGGGCTTCCCAGCTATGTCCTTGTGACACTGAAATGTGAAGTAGTAATGACCACTGTATTGTTCACTGATTCTATAGCAGAGCATAAATATCGCCGATATCCCTCCTTAGCTATCACTTGTTAATGGAGCTGTTTGATTGACAGAGATGTGTTCATCAAAGGCATCCTCATTTCCTGTTGTCCCCTACGGAACTGGTTCAGGTACCTTAAAACGTTGTCAGGAGTCCAAATCAATAAATAATATATTTTTGAGTACATGAATTTCAGTGAGTAACTCCTACTTACTGCATTTCTGTTGCTTTTGTCATGTGCTCGTAACTGAGATTTCAGGATGGATTGTGTGTGTGTGTGTGGTGGTCTCCTTCTACAGATTGGGTTTAGTTCCCCTTACTGTGTTGTTTGCATATTTCTCAGTCTCTATCTCTTTGGTTTTCTCCTAATAATCTGGTTCGGTCTTGTGTGCCTGTCCATCCATCTACATGGGGTTCTGTATGCCTTTTTTCCTCCAGGATGATTGTGGGAATAAATTCCTTCTCTGTCTTAAAGGCTTAACTAGATCTCTTAGGATTCTGCTTTTCTGAAGTGATGTTCAGTCTCAGCTTTATTTTATGCTTGGTTTTGGCTCTGTAATCTGTACATTTCGTAAGGTAATAAATGAGAGTAGTCATTATGCCTATCTCTGGTGTGAAATTTAACTACTTCAGTACAGGTTCTGAATACTTACGCTGCCTTAGCAGTTAACCTTTATCTCCTGTAATTGAGAGACAGCTGCATTCAGCAGTAATGTGTCACTTTAAACACAATTCAAAGATTTAAATGACTATACCAGAAAAGGAGGTGGCTTTAATAATGGCTGTTAAAACTATCTGACTTCTCACAGGCAGTCCTAATAATGAGAACTATGTGATATGAACTAGTGAACTTCTGGAATTACAATAACCCCTGTTCATGTGTGCGATGCAGATTCCCGGAGACGTGAGGAGTAGCCTTCAGCGGCCCAAGAATGCAGCAGCTCTCCCCCGAGGTGTCGGTATCTTGCGTGAAGGGGACCGAAGTAGGATCAGCTGGTATCCAATACGTAAGTTCTTGGGTTTTCCTCCAGATAAATTTCTACTGAGGTGTACCATAGTATTCATTCACTGAGATGGAGTAAAAGCTGATTAGATTAGACGCTGGGGAGGGACTCTTGGGAAGAGGATCAAGAAAGTGCTCTACGTGTTGTTCATACTTTTACCAATAGTTTTGACATCTCGCTCCCAAATGTTTGGATGTTCTGTATCTTGTGTAGTGCGTAATTTCAGCTGCTTGTCTCCAACTGCCTGCTCAGCACAGGGGAAGCCTGCTTCTCCAGGCATTTTAGAGTGAGTTCAAATGGAGTTAGGAGAATTCGATTCATTGGTAACAGTTGGAGATACTCATGCTATATCATAACAGCTGTGAACTTGAGTTCATGTAAGTAATGTGTGCTTAATCTTCCTCTGCTGTCAGTGACAGGAAGAGGAGGAAGAATTTTTTTCCCATATTTAATGATGATCTTAAGGTTCTTGACAAGCAAATTTGAAAACGTATATTACAAAGCAAGCTAGGAAACAATTGTCATAAGTTAAGATTTGGGTTTTTTCCAAGTTCTTTGGAGCTTCGAATTTGCATTTTTATCTGTTGGTATTGCCGTGTTATTCTAATATGATTAAAAACTAATTTACCTGCCTGAGTTTGCCTATCAGCTCATATGTATGGAAGGTGATGGAAAATGTAGAGGCCATGTTTTTCAATTCTAGCAGCACTTGGAAAATTTTGGTTTAGTTGCCTTCCCCACCCCACTCCCAGTAATTCACTCGTCTGACTTGGAAATTTCAGGACAGTGAGAGAAAAAACAGTTGACTTTTTCTTTCTTTAACCAAACAGTGCTTAAGCACCACAAGTTTGCCCTTGTGCCCTTCTGTGACGTGAACTGTAAATTCATGAAGACACTGGAAAGTTAGAATGTTGCTCCTTTGTTCTTACCCATATTTATTCAAAACCTTGCAAAGATCAGCATCCATCAAGCCCTGTTGATTGGTATGCGAGTGTTGGACCTAAACACCTCTGTAAGAATACTGTACAAATTAAAAAGCCGAGCAGTAAAGATAACTGATGGCATTCTCTCGCCTCGCAGTCCATACTGTGTGATAAAATGCCTCGTGGTTTTACATTGACCTTGCCTTGACTTTCATACAGATACAATCTGTTTGATGTCTTTTAAAAGCGGAAAGGAAGCCATACATGGGGTGGAGTTGCAGATTGTTGCTGACATAATGTCCTTCATCTAACTCATTCAAAGTAGTCGGGTTTTATAGTCTTTCTACTTTACTCCCGTCAAGTTGTAGATATTATGCCATTTACAAAGGAAAGGCTAATCTCTGTTTCATGACCATGTGTAATTAAGCTAAAATATTTTCATTCTGCAATCAGTGATTCACATCTAAGGATTTTTTGGTTGATCTTTTTACGGTCCATATATATTGTCTGGTGAGATGACTGTGTTTTTCATAGCTGGTTTGCGATAAACAAGATGGAATTTGCCAGAAGAAGAACTATTTTTTTTTCTTCTCTTTTTTTCATAAGTATTGTTATAGGAAATCTATTTTCTTACCCTCCTGTCCTTCATCGAGCTCACGCAGGGGTGTCAGTGCCTCCTTGTATTGGCAACATTGTGAAGTTGGGCACCTTGCTGAGCGCTTCATAGCTTGTCATGGTAGCTCTGCTAAGGAGAGGGCGAGTGGATCCCGTGGCTCTGGTGTGGTATACAGATGCCAAGTGCTAGGAATTCCTGGAATGTAGAGTTGTGCGGCACTGATAAAGTTTGCTTTGTTTCCTTAGTGACTTGACCCATTGAGAAAATGTGGTTCCCTAGGAAGCTTTAATAGCTCAAAGTTGGTATTGAATAAAGGAAAAGGCCCCAACATAATTCTGCTTGTTTTCACCTGCTGCCTGAAAGATTAATTTTCTTAACCTTAGTATAGAAAATATAACCCTGAGTTTCGAAAGTGATTTATAGAGATCCTTCACACTTATCAGTTTGAGTAAATACGCTGCAGGCTTCTGTGTTCTAGCTACGATCTTTTCATAACTTACTTAGTTTACAGTGCAGTAATTTCATTTGAGGGCAAGAAAGTTTCAAGGAAAAAAACACCTTCTAATTAGAGCGATATAATCGCTCTGCTTGCCTGCTGCGGTTTCATATGACTTCAGAAAAATAGTTGAGTGATTAATCTTTAATTTTCCCCATCATTAACTTAATAAGGAAACGGGAGATAGAATGAAAAACAAACAGCAGAACTGTACAACCGGGACATTATTATGCCAGATCTTTTTGGCTTTTTCATTTGGTGAGAAATGCCATTCTGCCAACTACGTGAAGTGTAGCAGCTCAGATAATTTGTAGAAATCTTTTAGCGTGTTTGAACTTCATTGAAGCCTTTGCAGAGCTTGCTACATGACTTCCTCCCTCTTCCCCCCCATCCCCTGTGGGTTGGATGTCTTTTTTTTTTTATTCCATGTTTTTATTCGCAAGCAAATGTTGCATAAACTAACTTTTGATATCGCTCAATTCCCTCGCATCCACTTCTCTGTGGGGAAGGAAGCCATGCCAGGCGCTGTAGTGAAATACCCTCAGGAAGGGGTTTGGTTCTATTTTCGTGCTGGCTGCTAACTTTAGTCACTGTGCTGATAAGCGAACTTAGTTGTGGAGAAGTGCAGTTTTTGTAATGAACGTGGCAGGATTGCTCTGGTCTCTTGGAGAACAAAACAAATACAGTGGTGGAGGCAAGTTGCTCTTTTCGTACGTCTTTATTTTAATTCTTACCAGGTGTAAAATAGGCAATTTAACTCCAGAAGGGTAATGCTTGAGCAGAAAACATGCCTGGCTGTTTGCAGATCTTCCCCTGGAAGTCGTACTTTATTTCATTTATAAATGCTTATGAAAACAGTCCCGTGTACATCTGCGGGCAGCAACACAGCGACAACAAGTTGTAGTGATCTTAACTAACCTGCTCCGAGGCCTCTGCATGTTAATAATATAAAGTAAACAGCTGAGGAATGTGTATTGCTGTTGACAGTGAGCGACTGTAAACATCCTCGACTGGAAGCTGTGAAGCAGCAGATGGGGCTTTCAGTCGGATGTTTGCAGCTGCCAACTGCCACAGACGTCAAGAAATGTTTGACACCTAAAGCATAGTTGTCTGTTTAAAACTTCTATTCTATTTGGTTTATCACAGACACATGAATTTAGGCCAAACTTTTCTACATACTGCTTAATCTTTCTTGTGATGTCTGTGTCTGAATGGCCAGAAGTCATCTGATCTCTGGTAGGAAAAAGATCTAAAATGGAGTCAAGTATGGTATGTTTTTAACTGCAAACTCCTTGCGAAGTTTTCAGAGGGGAGTTGCTGTGCAGCTTGCTTGGCTGTACGTGTTGCTTGGCTTTTTTTCTAGACTCCGCTACAAAGTTCTTACAAGATTTGTCACATTTAGCATCTCTGCAAACAGTTCATTTAGAATTTGAAATACTAAGCCTTGTAGGAAGCAATCACTTAGGGGAGTTCTGGAAACTGGTAATACACCAATTAGAGTTACTGGGAGTCAGGGTTGGGGGGTGTAGTGTATATATATATAAAAATAACCCCTAACTTTCCTGGAAGCCACCCAATCCTTCAAGTGATGGGGGGGTCAGGGAGATTTCATGCGACCGGGTTCACCTCTGACGTGTTGCAGCATCTCAGCTGTTTGAGGTTCAGCGATCCTCCTCCTTCTCCCTTTCATTTCATTCTCCTTCCCTCCTCCCTTTTAAGAAAGAAGAAAAAAAAAAAAAGGAGGAAGTGCTGAAAGCTGATTCATACTTTTCTAGAAGTCAGTTGAGACAATTTCAAGACTGTGGTCCTGCCAACTAGTTTTGTGTGTGGGTGGACCCCCTGTGCTTAAATATGACCCCAGGGCATAAGAGAGCAGTTAATGTAATTGGGACGGTATTTAATGATGATTGTTATCATACCTAAAAATGAGCAGCGAGGTTGTAGCACATAACACTTATCAGTTGATACTGAAAGTACTAGTGTACTCACTCTCCAGAGAAGATAGGCATCTTGTTGGTACGTATGTTAAATATCTGTGCCTTTGGTTAAGAGGCTTTTGTTGCTAACTTGTTTTTTCTTGTCATCGGTATCCTTGTTTCTTAAATATGCCTGCATTTTCATATAAAATTATAAGGGGGTGTAATCTAAACATTCATGTGTCTCTTTATGTTTCTCATAAGATACAGCTGTATCTCTCTGGAGCTTCTGACTTTTTCTAAAAGGAGCTAATGTCCTTGTCAGAGTTCTTATAAAACATGATTGTCAGATATGTAGCTGAAGTGGTGTCTGCAATGTCAAGAAAGCATGCTCTCTATTTGAAGAAACTTTACTAACCAATGTTTTGTAAATATTTTTCTGTGTAGATTTGTACACTTGCTATAGATTCAGATTGTATTGTATTTCAGAGCTGCTGGATGGCTCCTGTTAGGATTAGCACTATGCATCATCTTGCATGCTTCACCATCCATTGTAAGGTATGAGCTCTCCCAACAAAGCATTACAACCTAATTCAGGACCGGTGGCATCAAAGTGAAATCCATATGATGTGGGCACGGCACAAACAGGAAGAGTGAGAGGAGAACCAGGGGGACAGAGGGATTGCCTTAGGAGTAACTGTGTATGTGTGCGTACGTGGCTTTGAGTTGTTTGCTTAATTAAAAAGGAGGAAGACAGAAGATGATTTTTCTTAGCCAGTTATTTGTCTGGCTATAAATATCTTGAAAGATCATTGTTTAGTTGGATGGTGTGTGGATTTCCAGTTAGGACAGACACTGATGAAGCTGTGGTTTTTAGGTTGATTTTTTTTTTTCCTCTTAAGTGCAGCAGGGGGAGCAGGTGAAATGTGCAAAGGTTTCCAAGAGCTTGTTCTTGCAAGTCTGAGTGACTCTGAAAAAGTTGTGGTGAACTTTGTAGAAGAGTCACTGTCATAGAATCGCATAGAACGGTTTGGGTTGGAAGGGACCTTAAAGATCATCAAGTTCCAACCCTATTGCCGTGGGCAGGGACACCTCTCACTAGACCAGGCTGCTCAAGGCCACATCCAATCCAGCCTTGAACAGCTCCAGGGAGGGGGCATCCACTACTTCTCTGGGCAACCCATTCCAGTGCCTTACCACCCTCATAGTGAAGAATTTTTTCCTAATATCCAATCTAAAGCTACTCACTTACAATGGAAAACCATTCACCCATGTCCTTTCACTACATGCCCTTCTTGAATACATGCCGACTATGAATACATTTGACTTAAAAGTATTGCAAACATAGAGACATGCTGGCCAAGTTCAAGGCCAGGGTGTATGTCAGAGGTAGGGCTTACATTCACTGAAGAAGTGGCTGAAGTTTTTCTGTGTATATCTATGGCAAAAGAGAAATTTGAATTACTGACAGTAGGTTATATTTGTGATAGAGATGGGTGTTACTGTTGATTAGTACGACAGTAATGAAAAGAACTGCATTACAGTAAATAATGAGGTTTTGCCAGCCTTTTGGACTTAAAACTGATTTTCTTGACAACCCAGAGTACTTCCTAAGTGACCTTGCAATGAAATTCATGAAACTTGGATGTACTTGAGAAACACTATCTAGGCAGAGGATTCTTGACATAGTCTTCTCATCTGGAAAGCTTCACTATGTATTTGGAGAGGATTGAGCAATAGGACAGAACTTGCATAGGCAGAGTATTTAATATCAGAAGCATTAAGTACCTTCTGTGAAGATTTACATATTGATAATATTTGTGTTTTGGCAGGAAATTCTTTCAATACCCATTCTATTACTCTTCTTCCTGAATTACGTACCGTCTCAAAGTTCAGTGTGTTTCCTCTTGGGGAACGTAATAGTATGTTGGGACTGTTCCCTTCAGCCCCTGATCTCACTACATGCACATGAGTTTTCTTCCAGAAAAACAGCTTCAGACACATAACCTGCTCTTCTGCCAGCTTAAAACCCGCTAGAGCTAAACTTCAGGAGAACGTTACAGCAGTGGTCCTTAATTTCTGTCCGTGGTGGAAACTGGCTGCTAGCTTTGTGTTACCCTAAATGCTGGTGAATAGTGTCTTACCTGGTGCTTGAGGTCGCTTTCTCACTTGGAAGGCAGGGTCTTGCTTTCAGGCCCTGGCTTCCAGATTTTGGGTAGGTCAAGACAAGCCCTTTTCACTCCTCAACTGAATTAATGGATGTATTCTTAAAAAAGTTGCTTCTCTCCCTGGCCCTGTTTGAAAGGGAAGACCAGTTCTTGTTTGAAGGGTCCTGGTTTCAACTACAGAAGTTCTGTCGGCTGGCCAGGAAGGAGGGAAGGAAAAGGGGAAAGTCTACCAGCGCTCCTTACCCGTGCATGCTGCTTAAGGAAATCATCTTTAAAGTGACGGGGCAGCTGTTGGAAAAGGCACAATCCATCTGCCTACATACACACTTGTTATGAACAGAATACAGTTGATGATGTGAATGGAAAGCTTTCAGTGCTGAGCTGCTGCTGTTCCTACTCAGGCCGCACACAAAACCCTAACTTGTTCAGATGTGTGCTTTAACTCTTTGCTTCAAGAGTGGCAGTGTTTAGTAGCCACAGTTCTTGGGGAGATTTCTTTGGTAGCATTAGGAAAAAGAGCCGTTATACAACGTACTTGTTTACTTTAAAAACACAGTAAAAGATGGTGAACTAATCCTGTAGCTCTACAACAAATCTGAGTTGGAAAGGATGATTCTTTTGAGTGGAACTAGGCATATAACTTCCTTCCATTTAAGCAGTAATTTATAGACCAAGATGCATGAAATTGCTTTTTTTTTTTTTTTTACTGATATATACAGACTGTTCTGTTTTTTTCCCCTAAAGCTTCAAACAGTTATTATGAAACAAATAAAGGAACAAAGGATATGAGAAGGAAGCCACGTGCCGTGCAGTGACATAGTGTTTTTCCAGATGATGGCTTGAGGCATCTTTTTAGCTGTGGATGTAAACGTAGCTTCTTTTCTTTAACAATACTTCTCTTGAGTTAATACATGTACTAAATCCCCCATCCAGTTATCCTGTAATGCTATTCTCTATTACTGGCTGAAACTTTTTCTATCTTTTTCAAGCTTTTCAATTATTCTTCTTGCTCAGTTTTAGAAATAAAAGAATGATCAGTCAACAACCTTTCAAAGTACTTTGTTATAGTAAAAGCTTTGGAAGGAGTTTGCGCACTCTTGTGAAGGCCATAGGCTCTTAAGAGATCATCTTACAATAATGTTTATAGTTCTCTTTTTTTCCCTTGCCCTCATCACCTTCTGTATACTTTTGAGAGTAGGTTTTATATTTTCTTATTGCATTGTTGACTTTTTGCAGAGTCGATAGCTGCATTTCTGATGTGTGCTGCCATTTCTGGGGAAATTGCTGTGTCCTGTGCACAATGGTTGAAAACATTTTGCTTCTTCCAGAAGGGTTTTCACAATTCTGCATAGAAACATGGGTATCTTTTATGTTCCTTTATTTTATGTATGTATATAGTGTTGAAACTAATTTTATTAAGAAATCCTAGTATATAAGGCTGATATGCTCTGCCGTATATTTTTGTTTGTGTGTGTATGTATATGTGTCCACACACACACACACACAGAGGCATACATGTACTGGTGAAGAAGAAAGAGGCAAAGGAGTCTGTGCAAAAATGACTCCGTTTTTTTCCACTTGTTGCCTAGATGTGGGTGCTGAGTAAACTGACCTTGTGTTTTAAAATTTCTTAATGCAGTTAGTTTCAAACATTATAGCTGTGTTTTATTTGCAACATGATTCCACGGAATATGTGCTTATCTGAAGCTTTTGCTCAAAAATTGTTGGGTTTAAAAAAATAAAGCAGCTGAATATTTAGTTTGTTTACATTAAGAACAAATGCTGTTCTTCCTTTGGAGCAAGAATCTTATTAGTATGTCAGCAATTTAATGTATGGAGGCTGGAATGAGCTGTGAAGTTCCTCTGGTTTGATTGTTGAAAGCTATGTAACCTTAAAGCCTTTCTGTGTATTTGATTCAACTCTGGGATTCATAGTGGTGATTAATTCTATAGCTATAAGTGCTCCTCATCAACACCCTGAAATGTTTTCAAAACACATGGAAAGGTTTTTAACAGCTTAAGCTAAACAGTGGTGAAATAATGGAAAGCTTATGTGAGACACATTTACAAAAGTACTTAATCCTTCCTTGGAACTGTACCTGCCATGAGCGTTTTTGGTCTTCTATGTGAACAGTGGTGTCCCTTGAGATGCTCCAGGGAGTAACTGGAGCTTCTATGCAATGTGTGAAAAGCAGTGAAAGCAAGGAAGCTAGCTTGGGTCCTAGGTTTACAGGGCAAGACCCAATTACAGGCGGTGGGGAAAAGAGTATAAAGCAACACTCAAACCAGCTCTGCAGGGTTGGCACAGTGTCCTGTCTGCTAAACCTTCTCCAGCTCTTCTCTAAGAAGTTTTCATAATACAGCAACATCTTCAGAAACATTTCAAAGACACAGATTGGGCCCATATAAAATGGCTGTTTATATTCTGCAGAGCTTGTTGGATGAGGCCCAGGGTGGTGGCCCAGCTCCGCCCAAAGGTGGACCTGGAGATGCTATAGCAACCATTTGGCAGGTCACATAAATACAGGTGTCCATGAATCACCAGAGTACCTCAGAAATAGTTGCTTGCTTATTTTATGAGCAATTAAACTTCTTCACAAAGAAATAGGAATTAACATTCTGAAAGTAAATATGGTGTTGTCCTAAAAAACCACTAGAAATGAGATTTCTTTGCCTTACCATGCGTTCCTGTGGTTATGGTTACCTTTGAGTACTCTGTGAGGAGGTAATTGTTCATGAAGGTTGATAGGAAGTACCTTGGAAAAGAATTTCTGTTGCTGAACTTACTACAGCTGTGCTGTAGGTAAATATATTTGAGCTGGACTGGTTATGTTAACGAAGGGCCCTTTTACAGGACAATTTATATGATTTATTTTAGGAATAAACGTATTTAGGAATGGGATGACATGTCCTCAGTTGCCCAGATTATTTCCTTTATCTTCAAAGTCAGTCTAAGATAACTGGCTCAGGTGAGGGTGTCTTGGCTTACAGAAGTCCATATGTGGTCAGATGAATACACTCTTTTTCTCTCAAAGGAGGAAATTCAAAAGGTAGAAAGCTTTTGAACAACGCAAGGTGAAAGATGAAGTATGAACTGAAGAAGCAGAGCACTTTAGAATGGCTTATGAAAATCTTGCTAGTTGGGGAAGAATGCACAATCCAAAAGATAGCAAAGATAAAATGTCTGAGAATAGGAGTGGAAATGGCTCTTAAAAATACTCCTTCCCTTCTTCCTGGCACCAGAAATCCCTAAATAGATGGCTGTCAGCTCTTATTCCATGAATATAAATTAGCAGATAATGAAGCAATGTATAAAATTAGTAAGAAGATGACATGGATGGAGGGCAGCTGGACAGTCAGAGAAAGGAAGAATTTTATTAGGAACAGAAGTAACTTTAATGTTGGTACTGTGTGACCAGGTAGAAGTCAAAGAGAGCAATGCCAACAGACAACAGTGCTCGATAGATTTGTCAGCTTTGTGGTTAAAAAAGCTAGATTTGAGTTGGATACAAATGTTGATGGCATTATTTCCACTTTAGCAAGCCAGGAGGGTGTTTAACAAGAGCTATTAAAATATGACATAATTTAGAAGATGCCAATAACTTGTATCAAGGAATTGGAGAGGAGTAGTATGAGAAACTCTGTGGACTGTTACTCTAGAATTAGAGTACTCCCAATTACAGATAGAAACTGAATTGTCCCAGGGCTTAACTGGGTGAATAGAGTGTACCCTTATAGGCTGTTGGCCCAGCATGGTTTTGGCCAGAAGTACTGAAATAAGACTTGGACCAAAGTAGGTAAATGGAGTAAATCATACTGGGAAATGGAATTCATCTACTGTGTTGTCTTTTTATTGTATTTTGCATTAGGTCAGGCAGATTGTAGCCTCATACAGTAGCCTTCATGATATATTTCAGGATATTGGATTTGGCAACCCAAGTATCCTGACAGAAAAATTTTAAATAGCAAAAAACTCTTGATATGATGTATCAGAGGGGATTAAAAATTGGTGAACAGATTTTAAATTATAATTATTGGTGAGGAATGATTGTCCAGTGGTGTGTTTCCATGGGGTGGAGAGAGGTAAGCTTTGATTCTTTTCTTTGGATTGGGTTGTGGGGTTTGGGGTTTTTTTTGTTGTTGTTTATTTGCTTTTGTGGGGGTTTTATTGGTTTATCTAGAGGAAACCAGAGGTGTTCCTGGTAGCTTACAAGTGAAGTAAATATTGGAAAGGTATGATGAAGACAGGAACAGGTCATATAGCTGGCTACTTGTATCACTTAGGAAGCAAGTTGGTACTGTTCATCTTGAATGCAACTGAAATATATACACACACACACGCATGCATTTAGAAATCAGAAATTAAGGGTATGCTTATACTTCATTTCTCTGTTTGTGAAAAATGCATTATATGTGCCCACCAGATAAAGGGTTGAAGGGGTTGTAAGAATCTGTGCTTTTAAAAGCAAAAGAAAGAATTACATGAAATGCTGTGCCTCCAGGGAGATTTTTATATTGCTACAGTGAAGAGTTAGAAAAATGACACTGCACAAGCTTGGTATTTAGTGTTTTTTTCTAGCAGCCTGCACTTAAAGGATTCTTGGACCATGGCTGTGACCTAGTAGGTAGCTTCTCCACTGTAAAAGGGACAGCAAGGTTGCTGGCCTGTTAGAAGGTAGTGGGAAGTGTTAGGGAGATAGTGGAGTAGAGGGAGATACGAAGAAGGAATTTCTTGCTCAGCAAAAAAAAACAAACCCAGGAAAAAGTGAAAAAGCAAACTAGTAAAGGTGAAGATGGACAGACAGCAGAGAAGCAGTACCAAAGCCTTGAAAGCAGGCGCAGCAGGTAACACTTTTGAAATACTTTGATTTTTTTCACTCTGGGTTTTGAGTTGAGCAAGACCCTTGTCAGGCAAAATGTGTCACCAGTGTACCTCTGACACATCAAAACTGGCTGCATGTCCCAGTGACAGGGTGGAAGCAGAGCACTGCCCAGCCCTATGGGGAGCAAGGGTGGGGACAACAACATAGGAGGAGTCAGCCTTTCATTAAAGGTGTCTTAAAAGGCTGTTACTTGTTTTTTGAGAGGCTGGGTAAGGAATGACAGTTTTGTCAAAAAATGTAGTTGTGCTGTTTTGATTCCTAAAGATGATCTTCGGGGTCATCTTAGGGCTTGTGTTGGATGGCATTTTGATGGGAGTAGAACATGCCTATATAAAAATAACACCTTAAAAGCATTGAGAATTCGGAGTGTTGTCTGGTCTCAGACCTGAAGTAGCTGAGCTATGGATTACTTGTATACACTTCAGGATACACCACCACTATGGCTGAGGTTAATGGATCAAATTCCTAAGGCAGTCACTCTCTGATTCATCTTTTAAGTGTTGTTCCAGGTCTTCAAAGGAAGCCAAATTCGCTGCAGCAACAAATGTTTCTACTTCCCTGAGCATTCTGAACAAGTAAATAGGTCCAGCAAAATCCAAATGCAGTTTGGCAAGCCAGGATGCTGCTGGAAATACTTGCCAAAATTGCCTTGGCAAAAGCTTTTCTATGTTTTCAGTAGATTTGGAATGAAATCAGACAAGATCTTGTCTCTCTCCCCATGGGAACTTTGTGACTCTCTTAAATATTCCTACTACTGGGTGGATTGTGTCTGATGAGTGTTGCTGTAGAAGAAGCACTGGGTGCAGGGTAGTTTCTGTGCACAGCCTGCCTTGTCTCTGAGCTGTGAGAACTGGGTTACAGCTAAGCTAGCAGAGTCATTCAGATGCTTGTTAAATAAATGGGAAAGGAGTGTCCTGTGTGCTTGTAACAGTTACAGTGATGACGCTTTCTCCAGTATTTAAAAGTTAGTAGTTCTGTCCAAGTCTGGCCTTGGTGAAGGTCTGATTTCTGCAGACAGAATATGGTCAGGAGGACTTCTGGGTTAAACAGCCAGGAGATTAGTGATCTTCTTTTGGAAACAAACTGCAGAAGATGAAAGAACCAAAGAATAATGGAAAGAAGTCTACACTAATACCCTCCAGTGTATTTTTTGTGGTGCTGGTGGTAGTGCAGCTACAGATAAGATGCTGCTGTTTCCCTTTAGGCTGTTTGCTAGCAGTAGGAAGCAAATGGTTTGGGCATTAGTTAAACTTTCCAAGTATATGAGAAGATATGACAAATTTACACTTTGCTATCATCTATTTCTCTTTCTTTATGTGCTTACTGCTTGGACCAACAGCAGCATTGGGGGCAGGGGATGAATAAACTGTAGTCTGAAGAGAGAAAAAAAGCTTCTGTGGAATTTGAAAGCTGTCATAGATCTTGTTTCCTCAACTATTTATTTTTAAATTTTGTATTCCTGACCTGACAGAGTAGAATATTCAGGCTGTAGCAAGATGCTGGTGTGGCCAGTAAAGATGCCTAAGATGGATGTTCGAGGCAATTTAGATGCCAAAAATTAGACAGCATCTCCCTCTGGAGGTCTTTACAGGCATCTCTGTGCAGGGAGCTTTGTAGGAAGAGGAAAACCTTGGAATTATCCTGGATACTCAAGTCTAGTCTACCCTGCGTGTTCAGTAAAAACACAGTATATGGCAGACCCAGACTGGCCACTGGCCGAAGGGGAGAACTCGCCTGTTCTGTATGAGTGGGCTTTATGAACCAGACTAAAGAAAAGTTGGCTAAGGCAGTTCATGCAGGTAGGTTATATTGAAGAGTTTAGCAAAAAGGTTCTAGTCTGATCTTCTGCTTCTTTAGAAGGTGGGACTCTGAAGAAGTGACTACAAGGGCCAAATCTCTTGCATAGCACCGAAAGCCCAATAACGAGTAGCCAAAGACTGTCCTACAAGTGACAGCTGTATTCTTGTCAGTTGGCAAGAGTAAGAGATGCATTCTGTTCATGGGTGAAGAAAAACAAATGTGGGGTTTTTTAAAAATTTTATACTTCTGCACTAAGTTTCTCTGTGCACGCTTTCTTCACAGTCAGCAGTGAGTTGGTAGTGTCAGTGGGGCCTGGATAGCAGCCCTCTGGTCGCCTGCCTAAACCTAGTGCCAGTTAGGATCTCTAAAGCACTGGGAAAAGTCGTGCAGTGCTGCTGGTAACAACCTGGGATCTGCAGGGTTTATAACAGAGGCAACTGGAAGTGAGGTGGAACTCCTGGGATGTTTAAACTGACAGCAGATTCCTATCTCTAGGTACATGAATTGCACCTAAAGTGTCAGCTATAGGATAACCTGAATCTTTCTGTAGGCTTTTTTGACTGTAGGGGAAAATTATGTGGTTTTATATGGTTTACGTGTCTTACCAAGAGTTGAATCCTACCTTGTATGTCTTTCTCTTATTCTTCTTTAATCTGTAAATAGCTGGGCATACCTGCTGGATAAAACCTGTGTAAGAAGTTCTTAGAAGAATCAGGATTTTTCATGAGAATGCCAAAATGATGTATTTTTTATAGGTCCATACAGTGTTTAACGTTGTGGTGAAATGTTGATGGTGTTCAAAGATAATCTGGAATTTCATTCCCAGAGTAAATCTCCCGGAATTTGGTACAACTTTTACTCCTTTTGAAACTATCCTGTCCCTCCTGTTTGTCATCTAATCCACGTGGATGTTTTTCTCTACATCTATGCAGAATATGTGAGAGCTCTATAATGTTGCTAATGCTGTATTTGTCCTCCACCACCTGACAGCATAAAGACAGGAAGCTGAAGGGTTTCAATTTCAAGATGGATCAAGTGGAGCATATTGGAGACCTGTAAACAAGAAGTCTGATCTCCCCTCTTTTCCCCCTTAAGTCTGCACCATAGCAACTATCTACATGGAAGGGTTTCATGTCTTGTATGAGGAAATCTGTGGAGAAGCCTTGTTCCTTTGTTCGTTTCTATCACAAAGATATGTTACACGAACATATCTGGTGTTGTCTTGGAAAGTTGGGTGTTTCATTCCTGGGAGGAACTGACTGCAGATACCAGCTTTGTTAAAGGGTCTTATTTTTCTGTTACGCTTCCTTCCATGCAGTGTGCCCAGTTCAGAATTCAGTTGTAAAGGAGCTGTGAACTCGTACTGAAAAGTAACGTTCAGATTTTCCAATCTCAACATTTCTCCTCCTCAACAGGGAGATCTGCAGGTTTTCCACAGTTTGGTTACACAGAATGAAGTTGGTAGCTTTAGGAAAAGAAGAACGTGAGTGTTTCAGTAAGGAGTTTGAGTAATTAAAGCTTGGAACTGGACACGCTTTCACCTCAGCATTTTGTGGTTGCTGTTTATGAGGACGGTGTTATTTTTGAGCGATTTGGATCTTTGCTTGGTATTGCTGATTTAAGACTGATTTAGCCCTTACACTGCCAAGTGGACGTATGTTGAGGAGAATGGGCAACTGTTTCTCATTAGGATACAGACAAAAAACTGTGAGCATAAAAGAGAAGTATGGAAAGCATCTTCCTTGCAGTAGTGTCAGCTGGACCCAGTTCTGAGCCTGTCTCCAGCTATACATGGGTTTTTTTCCACTGCCAACTGGCAGATGTTTGTGAAGGTGCTTGCACAGTGGGGCTGAAGCTTACATATTCCTGCCTAGGTACTCCTCTTAAGGTGCACACAGTGTGCCTGGTGTTCAGAAGCGCACTATTGAAGTGCACTCACTTATCCTAGCCAAAATTGATCCTAGGGAGGTTATCGGTGCTTTAAGACCCTCAAACTTCTGGCACTTGCTGTCTCCTGTTTTGGGATGTGGGTGACTAGACTTGGCTTTATCATTGTCAGTGCTTCTCTTGAAAACTTCTCAGAGAAGTTTTGTAAATGGGTGGCAGATCATGCTTGGTAGGTTTACTGAGTTACGAGATAGTATTATATGCGGATCCACATTCTTCATGCAAGCTGTAGGACAACAAACACTCCTAACTGCATCTGCAGAGTGTCTGCTGGCTGGTTTAGACACTGGTGAAGTATCTTTGCTCCTAGAGATTCAGTAGCTCATAATAAAACTTGTACAGTTCAAGTTCTAATGTATGGATGTGGCTTTTTTGCTTTGAAAGTCAGTCATTTTTAACTTTCTAAACATGTTTCCACGGCTGCAGCAAATCTGTTCTGTTGTGTGAAGTATGTGAGTGGAAACAGCATGTGCTAAAAATTGCATCATGAACTAAATCAGGGTTGTGACATACATCACATATTGAGAAATAGTTTGCAATGAATTTCAGTTGCTTACTGTAAAGGACGTCTGAAGATATAAATCCTCTGGTTTTCATTGTAAGCAATAAATCATCTCTGATTTGATTGCAGTTTGTCTTATGTTGTTAATATTCTGCTTTCACTTGCTGGAACTGATTGGCTGGATCCAGTTTTCTCCTCATAGGAGAGAACTATCAGGGGTGGGACAAAAGTTTCTTCGAGCGCACCAAAACAGTAACTAATGTACCTTGAATGCAGTAATTCTTGTAGGCTAGTTTTGCTTTTTCTGCTATGATTTCTGTCAGATCTCATCTTAAGTTTCTAGTCACTGCAGAGTAAAATATTTGCACTTCAGAAAACCAGGTATATGCTTTCAAATCCGGTCTGAGAAATTACTGTTGTTGCAGTGAATTCTGCTGCAGCAAATGTGTCACCTCTCTACCTTTCTAAAGACTCTGAAGGCCCATGATGTAATAGTGAATGTCAGTCTCTGCTTCCACATTTAGCATTTCAGAATTGAAGTTTTTATTGTTTTAAGAATGAAAATCTGAACCTAACTTAACTCTCAACTTCCTCTTCTGCTCCCATGTTAGCATCTCTCAACATTACTGCCATGCTGGTGGGAGGTGTTGTGTTGCTGGGCTCTTGAGAAGAAAGTTTCCTTGCTCTAGAATGAACAGCACCAGGGCAGATTTTCTGTTGGGGTGTGTATATGTTACCATCCTTCTTACATTCGTTTTTTGTCGTCTCTTGAAGTGGCTAATGGTGATCACAGGATCAGAAACCATTCTGTCCTGCAGTAGGTTCAGTGCAGCCTGGGCAGCCCGATGGCATTGCAAGCAGGCAAGTGGCAGTCGCTGCTGCTTTGGGGAGGGAGTAGCTAGACAGTTTAAGCTGGGGTAGGAGACGCTGTTGTGAAGGTAGACATTGTGGCTTTTTCATCTCCTGACAAGGCACTCTGCTTATTTTGCAGCCTCCTGGCAGACAGCCTGCCTGGCACTTGCCCTCAGCCCTCTGTTCAGTTTTGTATTTAGTGCAGAAGGTAAAATCGGGATGTTGCTGCACCCTGCCTAGCATGGCAGTTCTTCAGATAAGACCCATAGAATTGCAACACGGGTCAAAAATATCTCCAGAAAGGAAGTACCCGGGCTGCTGACATCCCTTTCTTCTCCCTTTAATATTTGGCAGGCTTTCACTTGGCTTGGTCAGGAAGTTTAATATGGGGTAGTAGTTGGAGAGGTCACTTGCATCGAGCAATCTGAAATACTAGCTGCTTGCTCTCATCTCTAGCCAGGAAGGGCACAGGCAGAGCCGTAGGCGGTCACTTGATTTTTTTTTTTTTTTAAACTTTTTTTTCTATGCTGTTTCTAAGATTTCTTGGTGTTGTAAGACTTGGGAAAGAGAATTAAGCCTCTGTCCTCTGTTTGATGGTTGGGGCTTCTTGCAGGCTACTTCTCCGAAGAAGTAATTTGCTAATTTTTGCAGCAGAGAGAAGCTCTGGAGGTGAGTGGCACCATTCCAGGTTAGCACAATGATTCACAGCCCTGAGCAGGGCAACAGGATGCGATTTAGCAGCCTTGATGAGGGAGGAGGCAAGGAAACTTTTAAAAATATTATTTCCATTGCCAGGCCATTTACTTATGAAGATTCTTACGCTGGAGCTTGTCTCTGCCCTTATCTTTTGCTGCTGACCCTCGAGTTTCTTCCTTCCTGCTTCTTGGATGGAGCATGGGTATCCACGTTGCCTTTGACGTTTCTTTGCCTCCTGCTTCCTACCAGCTATGTCTGCCATAGTCATCAGGCAGGTTGTAAGGCTGGAAGTGAGGTAGAAACAAGAAAAAAACATGATGTATTTTTCTCTTATGCCTGCTTGCCCTGCCTTATACATTGACGTATGATGTTACGAGTTTGATTCATAGGCAAAATGCAGGCTGAGAGCAGCTTTCTGCTTCGTTCCTGTGGTAGTGACAGAGATTGAAAACATTTCAATTGCCAGATGGACAGGGTTTTCAGAAGTTATCATTCTCATGAACTTTGTGAAGCTTAGAGTTTATATTTATATATCCTACTTTTGGATTATAGTTGTCTGTATTTATTTGTTTAAGTATAGGGTACAGCATGTACTATTTTGATGTACTATTTTTGATGATCACTGTATTGTTCCACTTCCTTAAAATAAATAAAATAAAAATAGGCTAATACTTAGCAGCATGTGAAGTGCTGAAAGGTTGATGCTAATTAAATAGGATTGTCAGAGTGCATAGATGAAGAATCAGAGACCATGCAGAACCTTTGTAAATACTTGTTGGTCCTGCCTATACACTGCTCAAACTTTGTGAAAGCATCAAGTGTTTTTGTGCATTTTAAAAAATGAAAAGAGAAGAAACACAACAAAAAAGGATTCCTTTATTTTAAACTGGCACTGTTTGGGCCCCTTGTTTGTACTTGTATAAGTTAGGCAGCAAGAGAAGTGGGGATTAAAATACAGAACTGTTGCTAAATTGCTATGTATCAGTTCCTTTGCTCAGCATAAGATTTACTTTAACCACAGACAAATCAATGTGGTTTTTAAAGAAGCCTTCATACAAAATAACTTTAAAAAGCCTCAGTGTTTGACTGATAATTTACTTAATTTACTAGTTTTCATAAAAGAAAAAAAATTTTTTTTTCTCTTGAAACTATGTTCCAAAGTATCTGAAACTCTGATCGGTGACATTGCTGTTTCTGTAAACACTGTCCATGGGTTGGCTCCAGGACTCTGTTTGTTCAGAGGGTGAATTGGGAGGCTCCCTTCCAGCGAAGGAAATGGGCCGGTGCGTTAAGCTCTCGCTGGAGATTGTTCACATTCACAGAAGCTATATCCTCTGCAGGGAAGTTGGATTCAGGCCACAGCATGTCCCTGATGTTTAGGAGTGGGAGAAGCTGTGTGTTCGTGGCCTGCTTCAGCAGTGATCTACTAATTCAGGGAAGGGAAGGGGTGAGGAAACAAAGTGGAGTTTGATGAAATTTAAATGTGACACTTAATCCCGTTAACACACTGAGGGGAAAGCTTTGTGTTGCTTGGAGGGGAGGGAGAGGGGCTATTGAATTTACCTGAAATCTATGCATCAGGAAGAACCAGATCAAACGGGATCTGGATCTGTACCTTGTTTCAAATACATCCTCTTTGCCAAACAGAAACCTCAGCTGAGTTTCTGTAAAACTGAAGCCCTGCTTGTTTTCATCCCGCAGCAACTGTTGTTTAATACAGATGAGCAACTTGATCTTCTTGGGTTGCTCACATACCATAGTGATGAGCCTCACCAAAATACTAATAAAGAAGTTTTAAGTTTACTGCCTTTTTAGGAGGGAAGAAAGTACGTTCAGGTGAGATTTGTTGCTATCTTTATGCTCAAGTGGAGTTCAACTTTTTGTTGGTTGGTTGTTTTCACGTTTGCTGCTTCAAGTAATACCTCTTAGTGCTCTCAATTTTTTTTCTTTGGTGCTGCTAATTTGGCAGTCTGATCCTTAAATGGGATAAAGGACTTTATAAGTTGTTATTCCTGTGTTTGCTTTGACTGCAGCACACGGTGGTGCTGAGCAGTCTGGTTTCTGTGAGATCCCCAGTGTAGTTCTGGATTGTAGTGGGCAGATGCGCTCAGGGGGAGCATGGGGCGAGGTGGCACTGTCAGGGCTGGCATGCCAGCAATGCCAGTTCATCACTTAAATCTTTCTTTTGTAGGTAGTATGAAGATGAGAGGAAGAAGGAGGACTGAGAGGGAGGCTGTAGGGTTGGAAATAACATTTGTGTTAAGGCACAAGGTAGAGGCAAGTGCAAACAGACTTGGCAGAAACTGGAATGTGGAGGGCAAAGGCTGACATCATGTGATAACTGGAGGTAGAGAAGATGGCTTAATAAGAAGGAAAGATGATTGTAGACCGTGATAGGCCTAGACAGTGACATTAGGTGCTGTTTGATTCAACTGAGAAGGGGTAGCCCTAAGAGGATGTAAAGCAATGACTTCTTAGACTGTTCTTTCTGGCAGGAGTTTTCTGAATGTGTTACCATCATGGCAAGACTTTTGCCTTTCCTTCATTGAGAACGTTGTGTAAAAATTCATCTGGAAGAGGAAGAGTAGCTGGATGAGACAGAAATGTAAGGATCAGTTGAAAGGGCTGCAATCTAGATTGTACACATAAAGAATCTGCAAAACTGGGTGTTTGGCTGGATCTGCAGTTTGAAGTGTTAATGATGTGTTTGCAGGTGTGTTTTTCTTCAGGTGATGGAGAGTTGAAGAAAACTTTCGTGAACACAGATTTGAGTAGAGCCAATTTTCCAGACCATGTTCACAAAGGTAGCAATTTTTTTTAAAATTGCAAAGTAGATCACCCAGAAACTGGATGTCCAGAAGAGATTGTTGGGTTCTCTGCTTTAAAAACAAATAGAAGATCTGCTGATAGGGAAGAAAGAGAAAGGAGGGGGGGGAAAGTAGCTGAATAAGAGAGCTAGGTATGGACTGTCACAGAAAATAGGACTGACAACTCAAACTGCATGGGAATGGAACAGTGCAAATATCTTTGGTCTTTGGCAGGAACACTGTTAACTAAGTTAACCTGAAGAAGGTCCAGGGTAGAAATAGAAAAGTGAAACTTGAGGCAGCTACTGTGCTTAGATTAAATTAAAATCTGGGTAGTGAATGGAGAGGTGAGGAGGTTAAAGGGTCTGAGATAGGGGAAAATGGCTAGAGGATGGAAATTCCCTAATAATGCATACTTTTCTGTAAAACTTATTTGCAAATCTTTAAAAAAGGGATATCACTAAAAACAAATGAGCCAACAAAATTATTTTAGCATGGCTATGGTAACCATAAGCATTAGCAGTAGGAATTGCTTCCTGCATTGCTTAATTCTTGCTCTGTGAATCTAACAGCACTCTTAAACCACCAGCGTCAAGAAGAACCAACTGATTAAGTCTTTCAAGCAGTGTGCCCAACCTCACTCCTCCTTGTCCACATAAAAGTGACAACATACCAGGTTGGCAATTTCCTTTCCTTAAGTGCATCTTTATCTAGAACTTTTTTTCCAGCAGAGAAGAAAGATGCATCCATCATACTCCATCTGTGCTGCGTCATGGAGATACTGCCTGGTAACTATTGCAGTGCCAGCCTCTATCAAAGTCTCACAGCTCGAATGCCATGTACAGCAGTTCATTCAGCAGCAGAGCTGGCTGCCTGGTGGGGGCAGAAGAAATGTTAGAGGCTAGCAGAACAGAATTTAGGTAACTTAGGGAAGGATGCTAAAAGCCCCTTTGACGCTTCAGGGTGAACTTTTAAATTAAAGATTTTAGGAAATGAAGTTGCACTAAACAGTAACTGACCACAAGGTTCCTTCCTTCTACTCAAATTTTGCTGCTGCTGAGAAACCTTAAATAGCTCTCAAGTGAAGCTTTGCAGTTTTGCTCCTGCAGAAGCTGAAATTCCTCTTTACCTTCGTAAAACTTTGGTTTTAAAGAAGTTAGGTTTCCTGGGGGAAAGGAGCCAGCTATTTTATTACTCTAGCATAGTGTGCAAGCAGGCTGTTGAGTCATGTACTCTTGATGCTAGTAATGTTCTTGAGATTTCCTGAAGAGAGGGTGGCTGGAATAACAGTACTTGTCACCTGGGCAGATCAAACTCCAACTGAGCAAGAAGCGTCTGTAAAACTGAAGCATTTGGGGTTGGATTTCTCGCGTTTTGAATGTGCAAAAAGTGGGGGGAGAATGACTTGCAGAAGAGCTGTTGTAGAAACAAGTGTTTGCGTGCAGAGGGTTTGAAGGAGAGAAGTTAAGAGAGAAACTATGAGCCTCAAGGGTCTTTGTTACAATTACAGCCAAGACTCATGAATTAAAAATGCCGCTTTAGAGAGTGCACGTAAATTACCTCTTGTTTTAACCTGACAGACGCTTGCAGTTGTATGGAACAAAATAGGAATTGTGCAGAGGTTTCCTGATGAAACTCAAAAGCAAGGTGAAACATGCTTCTAGGTTTTATATTTAATTAAGTGCTTAGGTCTGCAAAAAAATGCACCTTCCCTCCTGAGTCCGTGATCAGACTCCCCCTGAGAGAAACTCCTGAGACTGCGTCGCTCACCTGAATTGGAAAGAGGTTCCAGGGCTTAGTTTAGATATAAAAATAGAAGCACTCTTTCTTTGGGCATATTTTTGATACCATGCTAAGTGATGGGGGGGGGTTCTGTGAAGCTATTTGCTTCAGATTTGGTTTTTGTGATTGCTGCTGTTCGAGTCAGTTGTTTGTACTCCATCTCCCCTTGAGAATTTTACAAGGTAAATCTTCCAGGATGCTGTCTGCCTCTTTGCTTTTTATTCCTCTCTTCCTTGTTAATATACAGACTGTCCAACATCTGTATTAAGAAAACATAAATGCTCCCAGAAAGTCTCTGTGTATCTGTACTTGTGACCCAACTTTACTCACTTTGAGATATGAAACCACACAAAGGAAATTGAAGACATGCTGTAGGCTTAAAACTTAAGTTGAAACCTCAGAGCTGTGCTAAAACCACCCTAATAAGGCGTGACAGAAATGTTTCAGTAAATTCTCTTCCTAACCATCAGCCTAAAAAGTTTGTTTTCTATTTGTGGTTTTTAAGTTAACATACAGTTTCCTTTAATTATTTAATTTCCCAAGTGCTTTGCTTTGGACTGTAAGAACATAAGTGCACTGAGTTGACTGCATTTGGTAAGAAAATTGAAGATATTTTTTGTAAGATTGTGCATTAATCCAGTATTAAAACTACAAACCTGGGTTCTTATATTAACCTTGTACCCAAGAAATGGATTAAAACCAAAGTTCTCTGGATGCAAAGGTCCATGCATGGATGGAACTGCTGTTGCTTTGTTGTATGCTGCTTGTTTTGCTCGCAGAATAACAGTCAGGATGTCACTAACATGCAGTGGTTCTGTGCCAAGCAAAAATGATATTAGTTGAATTTCTTCATCACTTCACAATTCTTTTACTGTTTTCTGCAAATTCTGGCGTTTTGCTTGTTGTTTCTGTTTTGCTTCAGAGTAACACTTGCTGATTGCAGTAGGCCAGAAAGTTCAATCTATAAACGAGCAAAGCTGAAAGTCTTGCTAAGACTAAATAACATGGGTTCTGTTTGGGATGGGGTAGTGGTTTCGTTCCTTCTATGACTGTTTTTAATCCATGTACTACTGGTCTAATGTCCTGCCCTTTATGCAAGTATCCTGTGAAATGAATTTGACATTGAGCAGCAAAAATGGTTTTATTTCACATGTCTCTTGCTGAAATAAATTTGTACCATTGAGAAATTGTGTATTTTGGTATTTATTTGTGTGAAGAAATGAGGTAAACACTGCTGTTAGAATTTGCTAACAGTTTTTTCTAACAGAATTTTCTCTTCTGCACAAACACTTCCCTTACAACTCCTGGCCAAAATCAACCAGGGGGAAGGTTGGAGGGAGCCTCTGCTGTGGCACAAGGACAATCCTGCTAATGCTTCTTTTGCAGGAAAGCTGTATTTAGCTTAGCAACCTCGTTGCTAAATATTCCTCAACACTTTGCAGCACAATCTAAGGAGAGTAAAGCTATTTAGGAACAGAGGGAATGTGAATGTAGGGGGGCAAAGACGCATGCCATAGCTGCGGAGTCTGATGAGCCTGAGGGAGGAGGGCATTGAACCTTAATTAGAGGTTATTTAATATAAAGCTGCTTCTCCATGTCCCACGGCAGGAGAAGCTGGTGCCTATTCTTACAGTGTTGTGTTTCATTATTTTTTTGGCATGTTGGTAACGTGCAAATGCAGTCTTACAGCAGGTGAGGTCTTGGGGCAGGCCCCATGGGCTGCTTCTCTCTACGGAGGTGGGACTTGCATGATTTGCGTAACCCTCCATTCAGGACCAGTGGCAGGGCTGGGTTTGTGTGCCAGGGCAGTTGTGGTGGGGGTGGTTAAATAAATACCCTTCTGCCTCGGAGCGGAGGGCTACGCCAGCCGTTCTCTAGGCTGTACTGACATCTGCTGGCAGTTTATGTATTTAGATATTATCTGATTTATTTTTTTATTCAAAGATGGGGTGATTACCTACCTACAGCCTGATTGCTTCTGTATTCCGGGCTGTTCTGTTCTGTTTTGTAGCTTCTGTGAGGTGCTCATTCTCACCGACGCTT
>VZTU01029224.1:5937-27251 GCA_013400835.1 Zapornia atra
CCCCGCGCGGGTGGGGGCTCAGCCCGGGCAGGTCCGGTCTCCCCTGGCAGCCGGGTTCTCTCTGCTGCGCTCTTTCTTTCAGATGCGCTGCTGTCCCTATAGAGACCTCGTCGCTTCACCTCGGGCCTATGTGACGGCGGTGGAAGGACCATGACCGAGGTCCTGCTCTCTGCTGCTTTGAACGGGACTGAGCCCAACCTGTTACCCAGCAGCGGCTGGTCAGCGGGAAACGCCACCACCAAGTGTTCCCTGACCAAAACCGGCTTCCAGTTCTATTACCTGCCCACCGTCTACATTCTGGTCTTCATCACTGGGTTTTTGGGCAACAGCGTGGCCATCTGGATGTTCGTCTTCCACATGAGGCCCTGGAGCGGCATCTCAGTTTACATGTTCAACCTGGCGCTGGCCGATTTCTTGTACGTCCTGACTCTGCCCGCCCTCATCTTCTACTACTTCAATAAGACCGACTGGATCTTCGGAGATATCATGTGCAAGCTGCAGAGGTTCATCTTCCACGTGAACCTGTACGGCAGCATTTTGTTTCTGACCTGCATCAGCGTGCACAGGTACACGGGGGTGGTGCACCCCCTGAAGTCGCTGGGCAGGCTGAAGAAGAAGAACGCGGTGTACATCAGCTCCCTGGTCTGGGTCATTGTGGTGGCCGTGATTTCTCCCATTCTGTTCTACTCGGGGACGGGGATAAGGAGAAATAAAACCACGACGTGCTACGACACGACAGCCGACGATTACCTGAGAAGCTACTTCATCTACAGCATGTGCACCACGGTGCTGATGTTCTGCATCCCGTTCATCCTGATCCTTGGTTGCTACGGGCTGATCGTGAAAGCTTTGATTTACAAAGATTTGGACAATTCCCCTCTCAGGAGAAAGTCGATTTACCTGGTTATTATTGTGTTGACAGTCTTTGCTGTGTCTTACCTTCCCTTCCACGTGATGAAGACCTTAAATCTGAGAGCCAGGGTGGATTTCCAGACTCCGCAAATGTGTGCCTTCAACGATAAGGTCTATGCCACCTACCAAGTGACCAGGGGTCTGGCCAGCCTCAACAGCTGCGTTGACCCCATCCTTTACTTCCTGGCAGGTGACACCTTCCGAAGGCGCCTTTCCAGGGCGACCAGGAAATCGTCCAGGAGAAGCGAACACAACGTGCAGTCCAAGAGCGAGGAAATGACTCTCAATATTTTAGCTGAGTATAAACAGAACGGAGACACGAGTTTGTGAATGGATGAGAAAGGTTTGGGAACAGTTTGGGGAAGAAAAAAATCCTCCGCTTTGAGACAGTGGGATGCTGTAGTGCTCCAGTGTGTGAGGAAAATCTACTGGTCTCTCAGATTCCTTTTAGATAAAGCCTCGTTTTATGATTTTAGAAAAAGCTTAACAAAGTAAGTGGAAGAATTTTAATGGGAAATAACGTGTTGAAGTTCAGCTCTCCTTCTCCTTGCGATAGGCTCGTTTCTCTCTGACTTGTGTCAGATCAAGTAAAACGAAGTAAATCCCCTGAAGGAAGGCAGAAATCCAAGCGCTTCTGTTGTAATTGGCTTAGTCTCCCACGTTCTAAAATGCCCTCAATCAGCCTCCCTTTAGAAGCAGGAAAGCAAAGTAAGGAAGGGCAGCATCTCCTGAGGCTGGGTCCGCACACCCGGCCCTTCGCTGGCTCGCCGTGGTGTTTGAACGGGGAGTCACAGTGCGGTTCCCACCTTGGTGGCTTTATTACTCCTTCTTCTCCTTCTAGTGTCGATAATCGTTTGGTAGTTCGGTGGCGTTTATGATTCAGTCGTCTTTGAGTGCTGGTGTTTTACTAAAGGTAGGCTTACTGGTGCGTGTGCATGGTGACGCTTTCGGATTGCGATGGCTGCTCATGGGAAACCTGGGCCCAGCTTAAAGGCAGAGTGGCTCCTGGGTGAATGGACCCCTTGGCCACTGTCGGGGTTCTCCAGGAGCCGGCTCCGCTCGCACGCATGCCGCCGTGCCTTTGGCGATCAGATGTCGGCGTGTGAGCGTGTGCGATGCGGTTCCCAGCAGCCGCTGGTCCCATCCTGCCTCCTCCCACCATGAGGAAGATGGGTGCGATGTCAGCTGGAGGAACCGCGGGACGGGGCCCAGCACGGGCTGGGAGCGCCCGGGTTCCCCAAGGCTGACCCAGGGGAGTGCCCGGGTTCCCCAAGGCTGACCCAGGGGAGCGCCTGGGTTCCCCAGGGCTGACCCGCGTCTCGCTGTGGCACGAGCGCTTGGCTCCCGGTGTTGGGACGAGTGCTTGGCTCCTGGTGTTGGGATAAGCGTTTGGCTCCTGGTGTTGGGATGAGCGCTTGGCTCCCGGTGTTGGGAGCCGTGCTGGAATTCCGTACGGGTAAAACATGGGAAATGCGTGTGCTGAAACTAATTGCACCTTCTAGAGACACAGAACCACAGCTGCTCGAGCTGCCCGCGGTTTCCTCTGGTACCAGGGTATTTCTGTGCCTGGCAGTCTCTGGGGATAGCCTAGGAGTTGCTTCCCGAGAAAATCATTATTAAAATGGGTAATATAAATTGATTCTATATAATAATATATATGTATTAAAAAAAAAAAAGGGGGAATTAATTTCTTTCTACTGTGGCAAATTATTGACAAGATGTCGCAATATACTATGGACTAAAGCTGGCCCTTTATTCTATATCTTCTCCAAATGTGGAATAGGTCATCCAAAATTAGCCGAGCTGCAGTATTGTGCAACACAAGAGCTAGTGATCCGAGCGCGCACAAGATCGTACATGGGCAGTCTTACTCATTTCTCACCTTTCTTCTTTTTAAAGAAATGTGTTTAAAAATTACTGTGTGCTAAAAATGGTATGAAAGCATGCTCTAAATTATCAATTTTAGTGTACAAAACTCAGTTTTATGTGATAATCCTAGGGGTGATTTTAAGAGATCTTTGTTCCTCTCCGGTCTTCAGAGTTCAGACTTCTGTTTTACTTCACTAATTTCCAGTGATTGGTAACGAACAAGAATAGCTCTAGTTTTTTTGGGGGGGGTTTTGACCACGTTGTAAAGCAGCTTCTGTTCACACGTGCGGCTTCTCCTTCTGCAAAACCCCTGCTTATTGAACTTATTTATTAGAAAGCTAAATGTAAAGTATGTAAAGTGTGGTTCTCCGTGTTCATCCTCAGGACTCGGCATTAATGGGGAATTTAACAGCATGTTTCAATCACTGTAATACTGTGTCTTCTGACAGAACATCTTTATAATAAACTCGATTCCACCCTGACTATTCACTGTTGGTATGTAACCTAGTGATAAATTAAGCTGCTGATTTATAGCCTAGAGATAAATTAAACTGCTGCTTAGGAAGCAGAGCTTCTAGAAGCCACGTTAAGAGCTCGTTTAGCCCCGCAAGATGAAAAATGTAGAGGTAGTGAAGAAATCCCAACCAAGGGTCAATTGCTAATTAATCCCTGCTGACAAAAGCCCGTGGAACAGCACAGCCTATTTATATCCCCAGAGAATGAGCCTGGCTCACAATAAATGACTTCTGCTATTATGTGATTATTGGAGACTTCATTCAACTGAGGCATGCCTTGCTTGGAATGGCAGATGAATTACACGGGGAGAGAGCATAAAAATAGGATCTCCTCCAAATCTGCTGCTCTGGGTTTAGAATCGCCTTCGCTTCCCAGCTCTTTGGGGTCTGTTTCTCCCTTTCAGTGAGGAAATAAAATGTTCCGCTGATGCATGTCTGAAAAGGGATCCTAAACAGACAGCAGGATGCAAACCCTACGCCCAGGTTGGGCCTTATGGAGCTGCGTGGCGTCGTGTTGCAGAATGTCTGGCTAATATGGCAACGTTGGCTGACTCTGAGGGTGTGTATGAAATCCAAGCACAATGGAATTCTATGGGCCCAGCTACGGGCTGGGTGTGCTGGAGGACAGACCTGCCAGGAGCTGTGCCTTCTGGAGCTGGGGTGGCTGGCAGCCCTTGGGGTTTGGAACAGCAGCAGGGTTTTAACTTTCCTTGGGAGCCCTGGGAGTGCTCTCTGCTTTATCCTGCCTCACTGAGAACTCTGCAGACAGCCAGACAACTCACCCAGCCTGTTGCTGAGGTCTGTTCTGGGACTTCATTTCATGAAGATCAGCTGTGGTGGGCAACTGCCCTCAGCTCCTTCACCGCATGGAACTGGGGGGAGCTGGACGCCGACAGTGATCGCTGAACACACCTTGCACACAGTTTATTTTCCATCTTTCAGGTCCTGGGACCTGCAGCGCCGACATCTCCAACTGCATCCTGCTGTGATGCAGCTCCCTGCTCCACGCGTGCCGAGATGGCGCAGCCTCCCCCAGATCCAGCTGGGCCTTGGAGCTGAGTCTCGCGGCCTCGTGTGAAGTTCCTGCTCTGGTTTTAAGCACTGCTGTGTTTGACGTGGGGTAGTTGGAACCACGGTGACATCCCACCAGACCCTCCTCTCCTCCTGCACCATCTCTTCTTGCCTGCCACAGGACGGATGGGTGTCTTGGGCCAGTCAGACCGGGGGATTGGACACCAGCGGGTCTGAAAGGGAGCAGATCTCCAGGCAGCGTGCTGGCTGGAGCCATGAGCTCCTGGGGAGCTTGGCAAGACTCTGCTTAAATATTTGCCTTTTGGCACTTCTTACTAGAGTGTATATGTGGGAGACAATCAGTCCACGGGCCTGAGGGCCCGAGTGAGGCCTGTGTTCATCCGTACAGCCCTGCCATGGGGTCAGCTGAAGGAGCCTGTTCCCTGGCCGCTCAGGAGGTCCCTTCTCACCAAGCCACCATGCAGAGCTGCAGCCTTTGGGCCGGTCATGAATAAGCAGTGATGGGATGGGGGTGGGGTTGTGTGTGGCAGGAACCAGGTCCAGCTCATCGTCTCACCATGAGGACCACCTACAAGTTCCACCTTCCCCCGCCCCGGGCCAATTTGCCTTTGACTGGCAAAGGAGATGAAATGTTTTGTGATCTTGCTTTTAACCTATTTTTCCTCTGGGTATATCTAGGAATCTCCTCCTAAGTACAAATCACTGAAGACGCCAAAAAGGTTTGGAGTAAATAGTTATTTAGAGCTTAAGTGTCATCTGCAGTGATCCACGCCGAAACAAATTATTATTCATTAGCTGTATTTTGCTTCCTCCAGCTCACAGGGTTAATTCTTTTCCTCATTTATGCCCATTAACTCCCACATCCAGTGATCTGCACTTGAGAACGAGCTCGGTATGAAACCTCCACATGGGCTGCTGTCAGGCTGTGTGTTTCCTAACAGCGTGCAGGGGTTTTGTTGTAACTGGTTTGTAGGACGCGGGGTTCATGAAGCTGTGACCAGACACTGGGAGCCAGCAGCCTCGCCCCTGACCCTGCTTTGAGCAGGAGATGGCACCAGGCACCCCAGTAAGCTGCCTCCCACCCCCAGCTCCCTGCGAGGGGACTGGGGGGGGAGTTGTTGCAGGCCTGTGTCTGTGTTGGCTGCCCACGAGTGAACGCTGCAGGGCATCCCATCCCTCTGCCTGCCTCTTCAGGGCATCCTGCTGTCTTCCTCTGCATGTCCCAGGACAGAAGCTGCAGCTCTGGCTCCAACATGTGCCCACAGCCCAAACCCTGGGCGTTACACCGTACGGGCCCGAGGAGGGACCACACCCAGCTTTCCTGAGCCTGGCACCCTCCTCTTCCTCCATGAGGAAGCCTGTGGGGGACACACAACACCCTGGGCACCCAGCTGAGCAGCAGGAGCCCTGGGGAGTGGGGCTGGGTCGGTCTGGAGCCTGCTGAGCAGAACGCTCTTGTTTCCCCAGCACTGGTGCCAGCGGGCAGCAGGGACCCGGCTGCTCCCCCCACCACCCCCCACCTCAGTCCTGCCAGGCAGAGGGGTCTGCTGCAGCGCAGCACCTGCCAACTGCCGGCCTGGGACTCTCTTTGTCCTTGCTGGGAGGTTTTGTAACAGCTCAGGCCCAAACAATTACATTAATCAAGAGTGCTGTGTCTCTAGGTACAGTGCCCGCTCAGTTCTGTGCCCAGCTCCTTACCCTTCATGGCTGGACAGCCCTGCTTGCTTCCAGCAGCCAGGTCTGCACTGCTGGTGGCAGCTGGGATGGGAGCTGGGAGTCCTGAAGTTGAATGGCAATACTGAAAACATATTCTGAGCTCCTGAGCAGCCGTGCTGGACACCACTGGTCACAAACTGGGGATGGTGGGAGCAGGGCTGGACATTCCTTCAGCCCTGTGCTGAAAGCCTTTAACTTGTAAAGGGGAATAACCAAACCCACAGGATCCAACCAGTAGCTACAGGTGCTGGGACAGGACCCTGCTTTTATAGCTGCTGTGACATCTCTGACTTCAGGGGCTGTGCACCGAACCAGAAGCTGCTCGGAACGGTGTTTCTGGGGCCTGACCCACTGCACAGGGGCTGCGGGTACCCTGGAGAGGTACAGCTCGTGAATGAAGAATCTACAGGAATTAAGGCCACTGCTGACTTTGTGGCTCTGAATTACAGCGTGTTCCAAGGATACCTCTCCTATGAAGAGAGGCTGAGGGAGCTGGGCTGGGTCAGCCTGGAGAAGAGAAGGCTGTGGGGGGACCTCACTGCAGCCTGCCAGTCCCTGAAGGGAGCAGAGACACAGGAGGGGAATCAGCTTGTTAAAGGGCAGAGACTGGCAGGACAAGGGGGATGGAGTGAAGCTGGAGGAGGGAAGGGTTAGAGGAGAGATTGGGGGGAAGTTCTTTGCAGAGAGAGTGGTGAGGGGCTGGAACAGGCTGCCCAGAGAGGGGGTGGGTGCCCCATCCCTGGGGGTGTTCAAGGCCAGGTTGGATGGGGCCCTGGGCAACCTTGTGTAGCTCCAGGCCTGGAGGTTGGTGGCCCTGCCTGTGGCAGGGGGGTTGGAGCTCTGTGACCCTTGGGGTCCCTCCCAACCCAGCCCAGGCTGGGATTCTATGATAGCTGTTGTAAACAAAAAAAAAAAAAGTTTATTTTCCTATTGTCCTGTGGTTTTAATATAATTTTGTGTAAATGCTGGTGAGGTTTGCCTGCCATACCTGCCAAGCTGGCAGTACCTGCCACTGAAGCTCAGGCTATGCAATGGCTTTAATTGTAGTTAAAACCAAACAAACCCCTTGCTTGTCTATAATTTTAACAAATATAAAGATTTTTTTTGGGTTTTTTAAAATAAAGCACGGGCCTGTTTGCATGTACACGTGCTGGTAGGCATGGCTTTTGGGGGTGTAACTATTTTTAGTGGCAGCAGCAGTGCCGGCACAGTTACTGGCACTGTACCTAGCAACCTGTGACGGCACCAATAAAGGATGAAACCCTTCTCCTGCCTTTTCCTGGCGCTGCAGCTAATGCCTGTTTCCAGGTGATTCTTTGCATGGTGACACACACTTAAACCAGGTACTAGAAGGTGTACAGGGTACGTAACATGCATGGCCCTGAGGGGAACCAGCCTGGGCAGCTGAGGACCAAATCAGAGAGTAAATGGATGGGGATTTGGGGGGAGGGTGTTTGCAGGAGGCAGGGACTCACACTCCTCCCCCTCCCCGCATGAATTAAGGCATGTGGGTCTGTGGGCAGAGGGCTGGTGCCTTCAGCACCCGCTCCCAGCACCTCTCCTGATCCCCACATCCAGCCCAAGAGCATCCTTACTCCCAGTCCCTCAGCAGCTCCCGCTTGGCCTCGTGTCTTTGTCCCTGCAGAGAGTGCCCCACGTGTGTGGCCGTGCCCTGGCAGCCCAGCATGCACCACCTGCTCTGACCCAGTGAAAGCTCTGTCTGTCTTACCCACACTTTCCTTTCCTCTTTGGGAAGGGCTGGTTTGGCTGCAGGATGCAGAGCGCCCGGTCCTTCCCAAAAACATTCCCCTCCCTTTCCCATCCCTGCCTCACCTGGCCGTACAGGTACCACACCTCACATCAGCTTCTCACACCACTCACTCACCCCTGGCTTCACACAGCGTGGAGCTCAGCGCTGCTGGGGATCTGCCGGGAGGGTGCAGGGTGCCAGGGTGCTGGGGTACAGGGTGCCCAGCCGTGCCTCTATTGGCTCCTGCATCCCCACTTCCTGCAGCAGCACCCTGTCACGGATGGGATAGGTAAGAGGGATGCACTTCACTCTTTAGAGAGAGGCTACAAAATGTTTATTGATACAGAACAAAGGGTGTGATGGTGTTTGGTGATAAACGCCACAGTGATTAAGGTTCGATGGGAAGGTAATCTTGATTAGTTAGTGCCTAGAGACAGGGTCAGATGAAGCTGTCAGGGAGACTCTCCTGTTGAGTCAGGAGGTTCAGAATCCCCTTGCTTTCTAAACTCCTTCTGAGAGAAGAGCCCAGGTGCGGCCGGGTTCAGTCTTAGTCCCAGACTTGGTCAATGGTTTATGTCTAAAGGATTAGATATATACACAACCAATCCTTTCTATTGCTTAGCTCAGATCACAAAGTTGAGTGCACTTATTCCCAGCTCACCGAGGATCTGTTGCAGATCTGTTGCACAAAGGATCCCCTTGACCTCCAGGAGTAACCTCGAGAGGCAGCCCTTTGCAGGGAGATGCTGACATGCAGCCCACTGTCATTTCCAGAGAGCTCAAAGGGCTCCTGGGCTGCTCACTATTTATGGAGGAAGATGATCGGATCACAGTCCTATTTACATACCAGCTGTGGATGCCAGCGGGCACTGCCCAGTGTCCGGGTGGGCACATTAGCATAGATAACCCTTGGCTATTGTGTCGTTATCTGTCTTCCTGCACTCACTGGGAGAAGGATGCAGACATCACAATCAACACCAGTGGTTATCAATCAATCAATCAATCAATCAATCAATCCAGATTTACAGGAAGTCAGGAGAAGATGGGGGCAGTGGGGAAGCATACGTCACACACCCATGGCAGTTCCTGCCCCAGGAACTGGGAGAGGCGAGACCCCAGTGCAGAGCCCGAGGGGGAGGGCTGCATTTCGGGTTTGGATGACCGATGCCAGCGTGGGGCACTGACCGTGACACTGGGGTGCAAAGTGCTGGCTGCAGTAGGTCTCTATATTGCTTTTAATTTAATTTTCCTTTTTCCTTTTCTTTTCCCCATTCTTGGTTTATCTTTACACCCCAGGAACCCTTTGCAGCTTTGCTGTAGCATCCCTTCGATCGTGATGATATTTTCTAGTCAGGAAACAGATTCCATCCACAGCAAACTGTGCCAGACCACCCCTTCCCCAAGTTCCCTTCCCACCCAGTAAGGCCCAACAGCCTCTTCCACCCCCAGCACAGAACCCTTGAAACTGAGTCAGGTCAAGACCCGTGGGGGCTGTACAGCTCTGCTCCCACCCACTGTATGCACAGAGCCAGCCCTGCATGGCGTGCAGATGCCCTGGGTGTGAGCTGATCAGCCCTTGCTGATGGGTTTCAGCCCGTCCCTGGATTGCTGCCACGCTCTCTGGGGGAGCCTGTGGGGCTGATGCTGGCTGAAGAGCCGTAATCTGGCTGGTGCAGACTGGTATGAATTATTTACGTGAACAGCTCCGCTGCTCCTTGGCTTTATGGGGATGCTGGGAAGGGCAGGCTGTGTTTCCAGCGCTCCAAAGGGTTTGTGGCGGTTGCTCAGGGACACGTGGATGCTCCCAGGGGAGGCAGGAGCCCGCACAGGCAGGGGTGCAGCCGCTCAGGACCCCGGGAGCAGGTTTCCCCATGGAAGTTGCTGCCCGGTTCTCAGCCGAGCAGCCCAGGTATGCCCAGGATGCAGGATGCCTGCTGGGCACTGCCCAGTGCAGCCCCCCTGACCCACAGCCCGAGCGGGTGGGTGGGGGTGCTGTCAGTGCCGAGAGCCCCTCCAGCTCCCACCAGCGCGACGAGCCCTTCGTGCAGCCCAGCTCTGGTGGGTGAGCAGGCAGGAGGGGCAGCTCAGCACCCCGCTGCTGGAGCAGGGCTGGGCAGGGCGGTGGGTCACCGCTGCCATGCAGGGTGGTGACACTGTTCCTAAAGGACACCTCGGGGGCTATAAATACACCCCTTGGTAGAGCACTGCTGTGCCTGTGACACCCACGCTCAGCTGCTGCGTGGCTTGGGAGCTCTCTGGGTATTTATATGCCTGCTGGCAGGCACAGCCAGGTCAGTCCCAGTGGCACCAAACAGCCCTGCACCCCCATTCCTGACCCTGGGTCGGGTCTAACCCTGTGGGGATCAGAGGGGGTCATGGGGACAGGGCCCCGCTGAGCGCAGGGAGCGTGGTGCTTCTCCCAGGAGGCTCCAAGCCGCTCCCAGCCCATTGCCTGTCTCTGCAGGCTCGTCTCCCATCTTCCCGTGCTCTAAGAGAACTCTTTAAAAGTTCACTAACAAATACTCTGCTCAGGAGCTCTGGGGTAGCAGCAACCTGTGTTTGCATGCTTAGGCCGAGGGGAAAGGGAGGCAGACAGGAGCACACCATCAGCTCACACCCAGGGCATCTGCACGCCATGCAGGGCTGGCTCTGTGCATACAGTGGGTGGGAGCAGAGCTGTACAGCCCCCACGGGTCTTGACCTGACTCAGTTTCAAGGGTTCTGTGCTGGGGGTGGAAGAGGCTGTTGGGCCTTACTGGGTGGGAAGGGAACTTGGGGAAGGGGTGGTCTGGCACAGTTTGCTGTGGATGGAATCTGTTTCCTGACTAGAAAATATCATCACGATCGAAGGGATGCTACAGCAAAGCTGCAAAGGGTTCCTGGGGTGTAAAGATAAACCAAGAATGGGGAAAAGAAAAAGGAAAATAAACTTTAAATTAAAAGCCGTGATAAATGGAATATAGGGACCTACTGCAGGCCACTCTCACAGCCCTCACGCAGCCCCCCCAGGGCTCAGCTCTGTCTGAGAACCAAAGTTGGATCCTAATAACCCATTACCAGCCCTTGAGGGGACTGGAGCTTCCATGGTGAAGGCTGGGGCATCCCACAGCTGTCAGGACATGGTCACTCTGGGCTTGTCCTCTGCCCTCAGACATCAGAGCTCCAAGCTCTGGCATCGGCACGCAGGCACCGGCCACCCCCCAGCAGCACGTGCCCCCTAACAGAGCCTGCTCTGTGACAGCAGCGCTGGGGGGTAAAAGAGCCAGCGCTGGAAAATGTGTTTGCAGCCACTGCAAACAAGGGCCTTCTGTGGGAAAGGGGTTGTGCTCCCAGACAGCGACGGGGAAGCGGCTCAGCTGCGGAGAGGAGGGTGCTGGGGGAGTCCTGCAGAGCCCAGCTGGCACCATCCCTCAGCCGAGCCAGCGAGCAGCCAGCAAAGTGGAGCAGGGAGGATGCAGGGAGGATGCAGGGAGGATGCAGGGAGGATGCAGGGAGAATGCAGGGAGGATGCAGGGAGAATGCAGGGAGGATGCAGGGAGGATGCAGGGAGGATGCAGGGAGAGCGTGGAACCAGCTGCTGAGCCGCAGAGTCAGACACTGTCACCCAGCGCTGCGTGGCTGGAGCGCCAAGGTCCTTCCCTGGGTGTCAGGCCACCCAGACAGACAGACAGGACTGAGCAAGGTGGGGAAGAGATGACCCCACATGCACCTGAGCATCTCCAACTGACATGCCAGAGGCTTGGGGCACAGCCCTGGCACCAACGGATGAGGCCTTTGTCTCTCTGGGGCCCAGCTGGGAGGAGGCCCTGAGGGTTATACAGAGTTTTCATCCCAAATATTACACTATTATTAATTCCAGAATAAAAAGTGCTTTTAAGAAACCACAGCAGCTTCATTCCTTGGGGATTACTTGCACAGTTGAATTTTAATATCCTCTTTATAACCACCCAAGAAGTCCAGTCATACATGGAAGATGAAAAGTTTGCATTGCAGAGGAGGAATCATTTGTTTGATGATGCTGAGGGGTTTTTGCAGAACTTTCATCAAAGAGCACTGCCCCTGCTGCTGGCACTGCCTTAAAGCCTCCCCTGACCCTCCCATGAGTGAGCAGTGGCAGCTGTGGGTGACCAGGAATATCCCTGGCACAGCTGATCCTCCCTGGTGCTGAGCTGGGACAGGGCTCTGGACCTGCTGGGTGGGTGCCACTGGTGTTACTGGAGATAACAAGCTGGACTCAGGCAGCCCAAAGTCCATCCCTCCCCTCACTCCCCTCCCCAGGTCACGCTCAGCACCGCGATGAGCACACCTGCACCAAAGCAAAGACACCACGGTTCTGCTGCAGCTGCTCTGCCCAGGCACAGCCCTGCTCTGCACGGTGCTGCTGGCACTGCTTCCCTTGGGCAGGCTCTTCCCTGGCCAAACCACACCGAGCAGCATCACCAGGCACCCCCCTGGCACAGCCAGGAGCTGCTGCACCACCAGCACCAGGGACCTGGCTCCTTCGGCACCCTGAGACACTTCCTGCACCAAGAATGTTGGCAGCAGAGGGAACCCCCCAGGGCAGCAGACAGACCAGTATATCCCATGCAACCAGTAAGAGCAGCATGCCGTGGGGATCTCATTCCTGCTCTGGGGAAGCTGTGAATTAGTAGTGGTGCTGCCCCACAGCACATCCTCAGGGATACACGCCGCTCTGGCAGGGAACTGGGACCAGCATGGGCAGAGGTTATAAAATCCCAGTTAAAACTAATAACCCACTGCAGGGAGGGGGCTGTACCTGTGGATTTTAGTTCACAAAGTCAAGTGAAAGCTTTGCAAGAGAGATCCCAAATTATCACCCCCTAGATAATTCTGGAGGGGCTGTTCAGCTGCTGGTAGAGCCTGTGGGCTGGGGAGGCAGCAGGGCAGGTTAGTGCTACTGTGAAGGGCCTGGGTTGGGGTGACAAGGGTCAGGAGCCAGGGCAGGGCTGGGTGTGCAATCACCATGTTATCTTTTCCCCCAGAAACTCCCATTTCCCTTTATATTCATCCCACGACCAGCAGTGTCCTCCAGCACATACACCCACGGGAGCTGCTCGGCGTGGCAGTGCCAACCAGGGACCACTGGATGGATGGAGCCCAGCTGCTGAACCAGCCCATCTTCATTTGCACTCCCATCCCACCTCATCTTATCCTCATCACCACCCCATCCCATCCTCATCCCAACCAAGGGCTCCACAGGAACCAGTGGGCGCAGCAGAGGATGGGCTCCCCTCCCTGCCCTCCCAGCCACAGCCAGGCAAACACCAGAGAGGCCTCTCAGGGTCTGGTAGCTCACCTACACGGTGACACCCGCCAGGCCAGGTAGGAGCAGCGTGCCCGGGCCCTGCCTGCCCCAGCGCTGTGCCCGGACACGCTTGGCACAGAGGAGCCAGCTGCTCTTGAACATTCCTGTTTGTCCCTGTGCAGTGGCAGTTACACTCCCTGCAAACCCCCTCTGCAAGCGTGGCAGAGCTGCCTGGTGTTGCAGCCTTATTTAAAGCAGCGTTTAGATAGTAAAAGCAGCCACTTCCCTCCGTCCCCACATACCAGCTTCCCATTAAAATTCCTTCTCATGCTCTTGCACAAAGACTAATTTTGGCAAGAGGCTGGCTTGCCCTAGATTTTTAAAAGACTACTTGTTTTGAAACAAAGTCCTTTGGGGAAGGGAGAGAGTTGGGAGAGGGACTGCTTCCTCTCCCTGCCTGCCCCAGTCCCACAGGAGCTCCGACACCCTCATCCCAACATCACCCTCAGGACCTTCATCACCCCCAGCCAGGCGGGTGCAGCAGCACCCTCTCCCTGCATCGAGGGTGCTCCTGGCCCCGCAGAGGGGTGCTGGAGGGGAGCAGGAGCTTTGGGCACCCGGCATGAGAAGCTGGGGGCGGACTGAAAGGCTGCCGTTCACCTTGACATCTACACACTAAAAATAACGTTCCCAGTGTTAAATGCTTTAGGAAAATGACACCGAAACTGGGATGTTCCTTCAGGGGCTGGGCTCAGAGTTAGAGCTCTGGCTCTGCACGCGGGGTCTCGCTGCCATCGGAAGGGCTTTGCACCCAGGTGACGATGATCTCCAGCAGCTTCCTCTCTGGTGACACGGCACGGTGTCACCTGGGCACGGTGTCACCTGGGCACGGTGTCACCTGGGCACTGTGGGCATCAGAGGATAAGCAACCCAGCAGTGTCCGAGGCAGCGCCCCAGAAGCCGGTTCAGAGGGACCCGCAGAGGCAGATGATCGGCTCAAGCCTCCCTGCAAGCAGATGGAGGAGGCTGACTTGGCTGTTTGGATGCGATTCAATGAGAAATGTTCTCTAGCCTTCCCTCTCTGCACGGGGGATAGATCTGTGGAGAAAAACATTTCCCTGTGCTGTTTGCTGGCAGGGCTGGTGCTGTACCAGCGATATCTGGCACGGTGCGGCCAGCGCCGTGCGCGGCTCTGAGCCCGCACACGGGGAAGCTGCTGTGGCCGCCTCCAGGATCATCCACAGGCTGTGAAAATGGAGGGAGGTTAGAGCCCAGTGGGTCTCACTGAATCCCACTCCCCAGGAAGTGGCTGTAGAAGCAGCTGCCCTGTGAAACCTCGGGAAGGGGGGGGCTGGTGGGACCCCTGCCCACAGCCGAGGCAGAGCCCAGAGCAGCCGCAGCCACATCACCCACCACCCTGCTCCCACCCAAAATGCACCCCACAGCCCCATGCCAGGCTCAGGCAGTGAGAAGGGACCAGAGCTGGTACCCATGCTAACACCTGCATGCCAGATCTGTGGCTGCTGATGCCGACACAGAGGCTCCACGTGGGTTTGGTGGCCCCAGCATGTGGCCCCACACCAACACCATGGGGTCTGGTCACCAGCTCTGCTCAGCTCTCCTGCAACTGATACTGGGAGGGATGACTCAGCCCTAAGTATAGCTATCTGCACCCAAAATAGAGCCAAGCCTTGCCTGCCGCTCGCCTAGCCCCCCCTGCACCCATCAGCCCCCTGAGAACCCCAAAATCAGGGGGGGCTGAAGGTGTGATGTGGAGCCACAGCCCATGGGATGTGGCACGGGCTCATGCCCGCCTCTGGACAGGCCCCAGCTGCTGGGGTTCAGTCAGCCTTCAGCAAGGACCAGGGAGCAGAGTGGCTGGACGGTGGCACTCAAAGAGCTGTGGCCAACAGCTCGATGTCTGAGTGCAGACCAGTGAGGAGTGGGGCTCCCCGGGGTCAGAACGGGGACCAGCACTGTTCAGCAGCTTTGTCAGCAACATGGACAGTGGGATCAAGGGCACCCCAGCAAGCCTGCTGTGAGACCAAGCTGTGTGGTGGGTCAATGCACTGGAGGGAAGGGATGGCATCTGGAGTGACCTGGATGGGCTGGAGAGGTGGGACCGAGCCAAACTCACAGAGCTCAACAAGGCCAAGGTCCTGCACAGGGGTCAGGGCACAGCCAGAGGCTGGGGGATGGATGGAGAGAAGCCCTGAGAAGGAATTGTGGCTGTTGGGGGACAAGAAGTCCAACACGAGCTGGCAGTGTGCACCCACAGCCCCAAAAGCTGCCTGTGTCCTGGCTGCATCCCCAGCAGTGGGACCGGCAGGGCTGGGACAGGAGGATGCTGCCCCTCTGCTCAGGGACACAGACCCCCCGGCAGTGCTGCCTCCAGCTCGGGGGTCCCCAGGACAAGGGGCACACGGAGCTGTGGGAGCCAGTCCCCAGGAGCCCCAGGGATGATGGGAGGGCTGGATGGAGCCCCTCTGCTCTGGAGCCAGGCTGGGAGAGCTGGGCTGGCTCAGCCTGCAGAGGAGAAGCTGCTTCTGGGGAGAGCTCCCAGCCCCTTCCCATCCAAGCAGGGAGGGCCAGGCCCAAGGGAACGGCCTTCAGCTGCAGGAGGGGGATGGAGAGGGGCTGGGAGGCAGAAATCCTTCCCAGGGAGGGGAGAGGCCGTGGCACAGGGTGTCCAGAGAAGCTGGGGCTGCCCCTGGATCCCTGGCAGGGCTCAAGGCCAGGCTGGATGGGGCTTGGGGCACCCTGGGCTGGGGGGGGGAGGGGGAGGCACTGGGGGCCCTGCCCACCCAAACCTGCCCATAGCTCCATAAAATGACAGCTCTTTCCCTCCCACATGGCTCCTTTGTGTCTTACACAAACCACAGCTCTCAGTCGCTGCTTTTTTAAATTTACACAGAGACTGGAGCTTGTGAAGAGGATCAGTTACACTGTGCCTAAAAATACACCACCAGCTACACACACACACCCCTACCATGTGCACTGCATGTGTGCATCTAAAGCACCAAGACCCAACTGCAACCAGTATGAGTCTTTCCACTTTAAGTGACCCATTGGAACCGCCTCGCTGCAGCACCCAGCCTCACAGGAGCAGCTGAGCAGCTCTGCCCAGGGTGGGTTCCACCACCCGTGTTTGAAACAGGCACCGCCAGCACGGTCCTGCCAAGGCCCACACCCTGCCAGGGGCTCAGCACCACAGCCCTGGGAGCTGGCAGTGCCTGAGAGGGGGGGATGAACCCAGCCCCATCCACAGAACAGCACCCAGCCACCATGGTGCGTTTGTGCTTTGCACGAAGATGGGGCTTGTGAGCATCGTGAGGGGCCCTGGGAGCACCAGTAAGCTCACACCGGTGGGAGAACTCCAGGAGGAGCCGGAGCCACCCAGCCCCATCACCCTGCCCGTCCCAGAAGGTGAGGGGCTGTGCTGGGCCCCGCTTCACCCCTTGGAGGTGTTTAAAGGATGGCACAAAAGAGAGTGTGCCTCCTCGGCTGAGGCAAGAGGAACGTGTGTGAGGCTCGGGCCCAGGAAGGCCAGCAGCACCCCGGGCCTCGGGAAAGGCTCCTGCGCCGGGACAGGCCCCGGCCCTGCTGCTGCCTCACCTCCCCCCACCGCAGCCCGGGGCCGGTGGCAGCCAGTGAATGCGAACCCGGGCTCCACTGCCCAGCTCCGGCCAGCCTCCCTGTCAGCACCACCCGGCAGCCGCAGGGCTGTGACAGGCAGGATCAGAGGCCGGAGGAGCTTTGCTGGGGCGCGGGGTTTCCCCGCGGGGCTTCGGACCCGGGGTGCTTCCAGCTGCCGCCTCGGCTCCTCCCCGCCCGGCAGCGTGCGGTGGGGCGGGCTGAGCCCGGGGGCTGGGGCGGGCTGCGCCCGGGGGCTGGGGCGGGCTGAGCCCGGGGGCTGCCCCGGCTGCTCTGCTCGGGCTGGTGGGAGGGAAGATGCTGGGTGGGAAGAGGGTTGCAGAAGCAGAAGTCAGACAGCTTTAGCCACAGTAACAGCAGCAAAGTCCTTTTACAAGGGGAAAGTGCTGAGATTTACTGGTTTGCTGTAGATTTTCTCTCACCTCCACCCTCATCCTGCCCCTCGGTTCGCTCACGCTGGTGCTGCTCCAGCAGGACGTGCTGCACCTCCCCAGCAGCAGCAGAGACACCCCCTCAGAACAGGGCACTGAGGGGCCCAGGACGCCAGGCTGCCCCCCTCCCCAAAATCCCCTGGGACACTGGGCTGAACCAGACCCCCCCAAAGCCCCACCTGGGAGCCAGGGCACACCCCCACCTCACCGGTGCTCCTCCAGAAGCTCTTCTTTCCCAGTAGCACTTTTCAGGGTATAAATATGCACATGAGATCACTCTAAGTGAGTCATATTTCAGTGTCATCTAATTATTAGCTATATTATATGATATTTGCCAGCTCACATTGTAAACAGTTACTTTATATAACTTACAGAGAAGTGTGTCAGGCTGCCAGTGGTTTCTGAGATCTCTGCTTTGAGAGGTACTGGAGCAGGATGCTCCTCTGCATCCACACTGGGGTGGTTCAGCTCCAAGCAGCAGCTGAGCACCACGTGCTGCTCCATCCCAAAGGAGGAACAGCCAGAGCCCTGTGGGGTGGGATAAGCACTGTTACTGGCACTGTGAGAGGGGAACAGCAACAGCCACAGCAAATTCACAGAGCTGTAGGGGTGGGAAGGGACCTCCAGAGCCCATGGGGTCCAACCCCCCACCAAAGCAGGGTCCCTAGGACAGGGCACACAGGGCGGTGTCCAGACGGGGCTGGAACCTCTCCAGAGAAGGAGACTCCACACCCCCTGGGCAGCCTGTCCCAGGGCTCCCTCACCCTCACTGGGAAGAAGTTCTTCCCCAGATTGGGGGGGAACTCCCTGTGCTCCAGTGGGTAGTGAGTAAATGCCGAGCAGATGTCCTGTCTGCCTGTGGCTTCCAGCCCCAGCGTGGTACCTGGTGAGCATCAGGGCTTTCCCTCCAGGCTGTCTCACGGCCAGGCTCACACCACACACAGAGCACCTGAAGGTGTGATCTCCTGTTCCAAACCTCCTCAGTAGGCTGTAGGTTCAAACAAACACCACAAAGCCAGAGCTAGAGGTGTTTCCTTGGGAAGGACCTGACCAGAGCAGCGATGCTGAGCTGCAATCCACTGTGTTTCCAACTAATGAATTAGAAGGGGATGCTGCAGGAAATCACCCTCCTGCACTGCTTCCACAAGGAGCTCTTCCATGAAGGGATGAAACACGTCTGCAGTGTGAGGGTGCCAGCAGGTTATAATTACCGTTGCCCTCACCTCATCAGCAGTGTTTAATTGGTGCCAGGGTCTTTGTCTGCCTGCTCAAGTTAATCAGCACCCTGGGCGCTCCCCGTTCCCAGCTCTGGAGGGAGCAGGGATCTTGCTGGGCTGGGCTGGGTTCTTTCTCCAGCACATTTCCCTGAGATGCTGGCATCTCGGGCTCTGCCAGGGGCACTCACCGCCTGCCTCTTGGGCAGGCAGCCCTGAAACAGCTGCTGGGAGCCACCCCCCTGCCACTGCTGCCTCCCCAGAGGGGTCGGCATCTCTGGAAACGCCGTTCCACACTTTTGGGAGGGGGGGGGTGAGACTTCTCCTGAGGGAGCTGCGGGGGTCACACAGGGAGCTTCCCAAAACACCACACACTGACCCATGTGGAATGGGTGCCGGGGGTGCTTCGGCCTCCAATGGGTGCCGGGACCTGGACCACGCAGCCCCCAGCCCCATCACACCCTGTGAAGGGCTGCTGGCTGGCCCCACGCTTTTTGAGGTGCACACGGGGAGGTGATGTGCATGGGCTGGAGCAGTGCTGGGGTGAGCTGGGTCGGCTCCCGGGGGTCGGTGGGCTCCTGGGGGTCAGTGGGCTCCCGGGGGTCAGTGGGCTCCTGGGGGTTGGTGGGCTCCTGGGGGTCAGTGGGCTCCCNCTCCCAGGGGTCGGTGGGCTCCCTGGCAGGCACAGGAATTTATAGAGGGGTTTATTGGAATATTGGGGGTTGCCCTGCTGCCTGCCAAGGAGCTGGGTGCCCTCTGTAATGGGTGCAGGCAGCAAATGGGTGCCCAGACTGTTAGCAGAGCGATGCTGCAGAGGAGGAGCCAGGGATTTGTGCTCGAGGGCAGAGAGTTCAAAGTGTGGGAGAGCCCATGTCCAGGCTCTGGGCAGGAATAATCACAGGCAGGGGGGTGATAACGTGAACCAGGTCATTGGATTATGCCAGAGTCAAACAGAACCGGGAAGCTCTGGCACTGCTGAGCTCTTACCCTGCAACCTGCTCATAATCAGGCCCCAGAGCCATAGCAAAGGGTTTCCCTTGGCCTCCAGCATCAGGCCCAGCACTGACTGAACCCCCAGCATGGGGTGGGGCGTGTGGGGGGGGCAGCACTGCTATGCTTTGGTGCTGTCTTGGGCTCCCTGCATCCCTCTGGCCACCTCGGGTCCCCAGGGACCCTCCCTCAGGGAAAATACCCAGCAGCTTCTTCCCCACATCCCTTGTTGTGTTCAGCTGACCATCACCATTAAAAAAGGATAAATAATGAATGAATGAAGTAGCTGAATCCTTCCCTTTTCTCAAAGCCTCCTCACCACATGTGTTCAGGAGGAAAATGCCTCTTTTCAGAGGCCCCGAAAGGATTCAGAGAGCTGAGCTGCAGGATCCTGTCCTCTGCCCATCCCTGGCAGCCACCCACAACCCATCTATCCCTCTGCTGCCCATCTGTCCAGCGCCCAGAAGAACCTGCCATTGCCACAATGGGCTGAGGCGAGAAGGTGCCAAGCAGGCCCCGTGTCACCTCTGCCAGGCACAAGCTGCTGCTGGTTTAGGCAGGTCCCACTCAGCATAACTAAAGGGTTTTGAATCTCCTGCTGGGAAAGCTGCCTGGATCTTGCCCAGCTCCAGCGGGGCCCCGTGAGAAGCAGCACCCGTGCCAGGAAGCCTCATGTGCTGGAATTAATGGTCACCAAGACTATTGTCCTGGTTTCAGCTTTCCAGGGCAGAACTAAACTTCACTGGGGTGCCAGAGGGGCACCAGCAGCTCCAGGCTCTTCCCAGGCGCCTGTCGCAGATCTCCCCTGCACCATCATCCCACAGATGATGTATTTCCTGGAGGCAAGCACCCGAGTGTACCCCACAGAGCCAGCCAGCTCTGCGGCCGGCCGGGGGCTGCGGGACGCCCCCTCGGACCGGGTACAGCCAGGCAGTGCCTCCGGGAGCTCACACAGGAGATAACCCCCCTGTGGGACCCGGCTGGCTCTGCTCCGGCACTGCACAGGTCCTGCTGGCAGCCAAGCGCTGCCGAGGGTGGCAGGAAGTGAAGCAGCAAACTGCTGGTGTTATTCTGCCTGTGTTGCAGCCCTGAGCACACCGAACACTGGGAGCACCGGGAGCTCTGGGAGCACTGGGAGCACTGGGAGCACTGGGAGCTCTGGGAGCATTGGAATTTCTGGGAGTGCTGGGAGCACTGGGAGCACACCAAACACCAGCAGCACTGGGAGCACTGGGAGCACACCAAACACCGGGAGCACCGGGAGCACTGGGAGCAGTGGGAGCACTGGGAGCAGCAGCACGGCAGGTCCTGCCCCGCTCTGCCCGCAGCAGCTCAGCCCCGCACCGGACCCACAGCCCGAGCCCCGCAGGCAGCGCTGCACCGCCGGAGCCAGCCGTAATGCGGGGGCTGAGCCTGGCCGAGCGGGCGCGGAGCAAACCCCTCTGCCAGGCCCTGCAGCACCCCTCCAGCTGGGGCAGCTGCTCCCCTTCAGCCTCCCCCCTCAGCCCCGCTTCTCCCAGCACCTCTCCCCAAGCCAGCCTTTCCACGCTCCCCATCACTGCAGCTTGGCACCCCAAAGGCATGGAGAGCAAGGAGCGGGGAGAGCCTCTGTCCCCCCTGGATTGGGTCTGTCCCCCCAGGACTGGGTCTGTCCCCCCAGCACGGGGGTTGCTACGTGTCTGTACAGCCAAAAGGGGAATTGTGGATGAAATGTCCCTGCCAGCTCCACCCCTGAACCCCCAGCCCCTCGCCCCGCCGGGGCTGGGTCGCCTTCCCAGGGCTCAGTGCCAGGGTGGGGGTCTCTGGGGACACCCAGGGGCTCTCCCTGCCCTTCCCAAGGAGGGCCCTTCCCGGGCAGCTCCTGCGTGGGCGCGATGCCGCCGCCGCGTCGCTGCCCGGCTCCCCGTGCCCGGCTCCCCGTGCCCGCTCCCTGTGCCCGCTCCCTGTGCCCGGCTCCCCGTGCCC
>VZTU01029224.1:27339-42586 GCA_013400835.1 Zapornia atra
GGCCCGGCTGGGGCTGTGGGGGGATGGGGAGAGGGGAGGGGATGGAGACGCCGTGTCCCGGGGCCGGGGTCGGAATGGGAAGCGCTCAGCCTTCCCCTGGCCAGGCGCAGCCCGCACCGCGGGCACGCCGAGCGCCGCATGCGGGGCCGGAGCGCGGCCGGGTGGGTGTGAGGAGGCTGGGGAGGGAGTCGTGATGTTTTGGTAGAATGCAAATCAGAGCTCCAGCTCCAGCAGCGTGCTCGGCAACGAGCCGGCAGTGGAAGCCAACGCGTCAGGGCGGAAGCGGGGCACCCGGGCCAGCCTCCCCGGCAGCTTGCAGGGGGACAGCTCTGACAGGACGGGCTGCTCCAGTGTGTCCACAGCCAGAAACCTCGAGAAAGCCACGAAGTGTTTGACCCCTGGAGAGATGAGGCCTCTCCTCCCGAGTTTAACAGTGTCCCAATCCCACGAACCAACGCTACTCTGCTACCGTGAGCTCCTGGGTCAGACTGGGAACACACTGGAAAGCATCACTCAGCACACAGGGCTTCTGCTCCCTTTCGGTGTGGTGATGCAGTAGCTGGGTCCCAGCTCCGTGGGTACCACCAGTGTCCAGGTGTCTGCCCACCGTGCCCAGGCTGCTCAGCACCTCTCAGCAGGAGCAGGGGGGAGGACACAGAGTTTTGGGGTATGTTCAGCAGTGGGGTGCCATGCAGACACCCTTCAGAGCCAACACCGGGCAGGAGCACAGTCGTGGCAGCCAGGAAGGCTCAGTGCAAGCTGGGATGTGCCAGGGTAAGTACAGCTTCAGCACTGGCCTTGCACCGCTCCATGGTGATGAGCATCCCACCCCTCCGGCATGCTGGGGGCTGTTAGCAGACAATATGACCAATATGACCAGCTTAAAAAATAGGCATATTTTTTATGCCTATTTTTTATGCCTGTTTTTTAAGCTGGTCATATTGTCTCTTCACTGGCTAAATATATAAACCCTGTGGTGAGTAACGCTTGGCAGTGAGCCACAGCAGAGCAGCATGCAGCCCAGCTCCCAGCAAGCTGCAAGCACGGTGAGGTGGGGTGGAAGAAGAGGAGGGGAGAGGGGAAAAAAACACCCAGCACCCCAACTGTTGCTTGTCACATCCTGGAAAGACACGTGGCAGAGGCAGCAGCTCACGGGTGAGCTGGCAGCGCGGCGCAGCGGGCACGGGGGGAGACGTGCCCAGCACCCATGGGGGAGTGAGTCTGGGGGGTGTCTGCCTTCCTGTGGGCCCTGCGGGGAGGTGCTGGTGCTGGCAGGGCTAGGGGACACTTTATAGTTGCAAGGAGGTCCCAGGTGCTGGCCCCAGGTCTGGACCCCGGCCCTGCACACCCCATGGGAGCCAAGACATCCTGCTCTACCCCTGCCAGTCCCTGCCTGCCCCTGCCTGCACCCTGCCTGCTCCCTGCCAGCCCCTGCCTGCACCCTTCCTGCCCCTGCCTGCACCCTGCCTGCCCCTGCCTGCACCCTGCCTGCCCCTGCCTGTGCCCTGCCCACCCTGCTCCACCTCTACAGAGCACTGGCCAGTTACCATGCTCCCTCAGCACTGATTACGCAGAGCCCATCATCTCCCACCACCCAAGCCAAAACCCGCTTCCTGGCACCCTCTCTGGGTGGTGGGGTGCCCGGAGCTGGGCAGGGACCAGTCCCTTCGTGCACGGGTGCAGCAGCACCCTTGTGTTTGGGGAAGCACAGGGAGGAGCTGGGTGATGCACTCTGAACTCACCCCCTCCCACCAAGCTTCTCCAGAGAGCAGCAGGGGCACCCTGCGTTACAGACCCCCTGTGCAGGGGATGATTTTGGAACAGATTTTCTGGCAGACTTCAGGAAGTACAGGAGGGGTGAGCTCAAGCCCCCTTGGAAGCAATGGGGCACAATGAGCTGACACCGTGCAGGTGACAGGAGCCCAGCCAGGAGGCAGAGGGGTTGTGCTTGGGGTTTGGCTTTCCCTTCACACCAGAGATTTTATCCCCTGTCTTTATCCTCAGCTCCCTCCTGGCGACTCCCAGTTCCCCATCCACAGCAGCGCCCGTCGGCTGTCTGCCCCGCTCCCTCCCCGCCCCGGGAGGGACAGCCCAGGGCTGGCTGGTGACATCCCCTGCCAGCAAGGAAAGGGCCCAGGACCTGGTGATTAGTGTTCCTCATAGAGCAGCAGTAATTGCAGCACAGGGCCATGGAAGAATGGTGGCCAGGATCGCTGCCCTCGGAGGCAGGGCTGGGCCTGGTGGCAGAGCCCCGCAGGGATGCTGGCTGGGTAAGGATGCAGGCCGTGACACCCACAGCCCCAGCTCCATCACCAGCACCGAGCTTCACTCCTCACTTGATCCAAACCCCACCGGGGCCAATGAGTCTCCTGGCAATTCTGGCCATCGTGGTGGTGAAGCACCACAAGCCACCGAGGAGCTGCTCACCCCTTACCATCTTCCCACCATTTGTGGGGACATCTTCAGCGTGAGAGAGCGAATCGTGGGGGCTGGGAGGGACCCCCAGAGCCCATGGGGTCCCACCCCCTGCCAAAGCAGGGTCCCTAGGACAGGTCTGGGCTGGAATCTCTCCAGAGAAGGAGACTCCACACCCCCTGGGCAGCCTGTCCCAGGGCTCCCTCACCCTCACAGGGAAGAAGTTCTTCCCCACATTGGGGGGGAACTCCCTGTGCTCCAACTTGAGGCCATCACCCCATGTCCTGTCCCCACAGACACTGAGCAGAGGCTGCCCATGTCCCCCTGTGTCCCACCCTTCAGATACTGATACCCAGTGATCAGACCCCCGAGAGGTGCCCGAGAAATGCCTGTGCAGCGAGAGGCGCTGGGCTCGGCGGGCCCCAGGATCAGCTGCCCCCGGGTGAGGGGCTGCGCCGGCTGCCGCAGAGCCGGGCGCTCCGCATCGCATCGCTCTGGCTCCGGCTCCCCCGGGCCCGAGCGGCGGCTGCCGGGGCAGCAGGTGGCGCCAGCGGGTCCCTCCTGGGCCCCGGCACCCGCAGGGACCGGCGGGCACCGAGCGCCGGGGGCTGNGGGCTGTGGAGGGCTGTGTCGGGGGCTAATACCACCAAACACAGGGGAGAACAAAGCCACAAGCACCACCTCCTGCTGCAGGTCAGAGGAAGAGGCTGTGGGCAGTTGGAGGCCGGCAGGACCACGGCAGCGCCGAAGCATCCCTCACAGCTCCCGTGTGCTCGGGGCAGGGCCACCCCTGGGCTCTCCTGTCCCACTGGAAGTGGCCACTGTGACTTAGTGTTTCACGCCCGAGCTGGGTGGACAGCCTGTCCTCTGTCCTCTGAAACGGTTCCCTTGCCATTAATGACACTCAAATGTATGCCCTGGCTGCTCCAGGCAGCCTGGTCAGCTGCTGCACTACGAGCTGGGCTGAAAGAATCCCGTACATTGTCCCCAGTCTATGGGCACTATGAATAGACTTCATGTACAATTACTGAGAATGCATAAGCCATTCTGCCAAATGTTATGGAATTTCTTCCCCCATTTCCCTGTGTGAAGTGTATTTTATGCTCAGATGCTGGCCACTGGATCACAGTTGGCATTTGTACAGTGCTTTCCATGGGGAAACTGCCACAAAACGTTAATGAAGGGATAGATTCCTAATGCTGAAGCCTCCTTTTGGCCCACGAGGCCAAGCCCCACCACTGTCACAAAGTTTGGCTTTCGTCTCTAATTTCAGTCACAGAAACATCTTCTCTGGAGAAGCATCCAGCTTTTGTCACCACACAGGGAACAAAGCCTTTGGGTCCAGAGGCAGCTCTGTGGCCCAGCTGGGCAGGACGTGCAGCATCTCCCCCAGGCACCACTGGCACTCCCTTCAGCTGTTCCCTTACAGGGGCAGGCCCAGTACAGGCCACACCACTAAAGAAATTAAATAAATCACTTTTGTCCCTGTAGTGACAAGAAGATTTGGAATTTGAGAGCTCTACCTGACTCTTACAGCCATCACCCTACTGAGCTCCTGCTGTGACTACGAACCAGCCCATAGTTACCCTCTCTACCTGGGAGTAAATTTTGTAACATCCTGGATATTTCTTCCCAAAAAAAGAGCCTCTGCTCCCTCCTCAAGCGAAGCAAGACCCCAGGTGTGCTTTCTGTGCAGCACATCCCTTAGGAAGAGCAAGCCAGGCTTGGATTCCACGCTCAGCCCTCCGGGTGGAACACAGCTTGTTTGTGTGAGGTCTCAGGCCTCAGGTACTTGCTTTAAAAAGGGGAGAACAAGTGAATGACATGTAACTATGGCTTCTGTGAGGCTGCTACTGACCGTGGGGATACACAAAACATGAGCAGCACCTTCTAACAGATCTGCCATGCAGGCAGCGTTTCTTTCCACCGCTCAGGTCAGTGAAGTTTGCCACCATGACAGGAAATCCACCTGCCTTCCCCAGGGTCTCCCCTCTCCCCAGCCACCTGAGCAGCAAAGAGGACACGAGGAATGTCCCCCACTTTGTCCATTCCCTGTAAGCCCAGCTAAAAGCAGAGCCAGGCCTTTGCATGGAGAGAGGAGGGGGCTGTGGGGAGGGTTGTGAGGCCAAGGTGAGCCAGAGGGGAGCACCCCACCCACCCCACCCCCCACACACCGGTGCCAGGCGTTCGGCTGTGTTCCTTCCCTGCACCCAGGGCCTCTTGGAGGATGATGTGATTTCACAATAGCCCCCAGTAATTAATCTCTTTTATCAGTGCTAGTGGCGAGCAGGCCTCCTTTGAATGCAATCAATTCCTTAACAGATGTCGAGCTCTTAAGGAGGGAGCTTGGTAGCTGCCCGCTGGGCGCCGGGGTGGATCCCTGTGCAGATGTCAGGCTCCCCACAGCCACAGGCAGTGCCTGTCAGCAGCCCCACCACATTCATCCCTGCAGAAGGTGCCAGCCCGGTGCTGTTCCCCAGCCCCAGGTCCCAGCTGGGTGTCACCCCGAGCGGGGTGCCCGGTGAGCTGGCGTGGTGCAGCAGACAGCCGCTGTCCTGGGCTCCTGTTGTTGCTGTTCCTGGTTAATCTGTGTGTTGGTCAGGAACATCCTAAGGTTTGGCAGTGTCTAGCCTGAGTCAGCACCACACCTTACACAATGCCCCAGGAATTACGTGCCTCCCCTTCCCTCCACTCCCTGCAGTGCCAGCCAGGGCTCTCAGTCCTACCCAGCAGGCGTGACTCATGTTTTGGGTGGTATTTACAGGCCACTCAGTGCAGCACCCAAGTGCTGACATTTCCGTGCTCACAGGGGTATGAACCTGGCAGACAGAGAGCAAATAAACCTCCTGCTTGCTAAACCCTGTAACTCCCTGGAGCCAGGTCAGCTGGCTGAGTGAGCTGTGCCACAACAGCCCCATCAGCCCCCTCCCCAAACACCGGCACCCTGCCCTGGGCACAGGGCAATGCCCGGACCAGTCACACACGGGGTAAGGAGCACAGACACTTCTGCTTCCAGTTAACCCAGAGTGAAGCTCAATGGGAATCCAGCTCCCCCCCCTTTCTTTGTCAAGCTGCCAGAGCAGCGTGCCCAGGGCCAGGGCAGTCTTTCTGCAGGGGAGTCTTTCATCAAGGAGGCTAAAAGGAGCTTCAGAATCATTATTTTAAGCACTGATGGTGCAGAATGAGCTCACGACTGGCAGGTCCCCTCCAGATCCCAGCGACTGTGAGATCCCAAGCCCTCCTCCAAACGCTCCTCCAGGCTGTGCAGACCCCAAACCATTCCTTCTTTAGGTGCCAGAGAGTTTAAATTAAAAAACCAACAATGGAAGGCTATTTTTAATTGCTCTGTCCCACAGCCACGGACGTTCCACCTAACTTCTCCTGTTCTCACAAATCCATTGGCTGGTACCTGCAGGAGGATTCAATCTGATGGAAACCAGGCACTGTTTGCAGCACAAAGGCAGGTAACGAGCCACTCGCTAACGATGAAATCAAACCTGACTCTTCAATAGACATCTGCAATAGCCAGTCACCTCAGTGTCAGCATACCACTGGCTGAACACCACAGCGCTTCATTAAACAGCCTGAGAAAGCTTCTAGAAGACAGTAATAACCTGTTAAGAAACTCCTTGTATGAGCCCAGACACAGGTATGACCAAACCACTCCTCCATGCAGAGCTTCCCTTTCTGCCCAAGAACTGGCTGCACGTTATAAGCAGGAGCTGGTGGATCCGAGGTGCTTTTGACTGTAGAAAAGCTTTTCCCACATCCCCTGTTTCCTGCAAGGAAACAAAGCTGGTTTATTGTTGTATTGCATTCAGAGCTGTTGCTGACAGCCTGCCACACAGCCCGGAGACACAGCGAAGGGTGTGCAACGCCGTGTCCGTGCCCTGAACACAACACTTGCTGATGCTGTCAGCTTGGTTGTCGGCACTCTGGAGAGCAACTGGAATTTCTAGTGAGGGTTCTGAGAGCCTGGGTAAGTGACAAATATCTGTCCCTTCTGAAATGGGGTATCAAGTTTGCCACAACACAAAGAATCTGCTCATCAAGTGACACAGCCGCCGGCCTCGCTGGGAGGGTGAACCTAAGCAAAACCTCCCCAAGATACAACTCTCTGAGCAGCCTGGCATTTTGTGTTGCTTACAGTGTAAAATGCCACATCTTGTCACTGATCCCAAGAGGCCACAAGGTTCACCTCCTCCAACAAGAGCTGGCCCACAGGAGCAGCAGTGTCAGATGAACAGATCCAGGAGCAGGCACCTTCCTTGCTGGTTGCCAGTGGGACAAACAGCAAGAATTCAGTTCTGTCCCAGGGAATATGCACCCTATAAAGTAACTCGTCTTTTGGTGCAGCTTGGCTCTCAATACCACCTGACCTTCAGCCAGGCAAGACTGCTAGTAAGTCACAAGCCACCTGATGAACCACGGGACCTGTCCCTGGGAGCCCACTGCAGGTCCCTCATCCATCGCCAAGCGACTCATTTCAAACAGAATCAGCTCCCATTTGAAGCCATTTTTAGCCTGGCATTTCCAGTGTGTTTTTCTCACATGGTCTGTGCTTTACTGTCACACTGGAAGGTGCACAGTGCCACCAGTGAAGGCAGTGACACTGACAAACATCAGTACCCCAGTAAGCACTGGCACTCCTGTGCTACCTTCTTACTGGAACCACTCCCAGCAAAGTAAAATAGACAGCAATACCTCTGTGCTCAGTGGTGATATATTGTATTTATTGCTGCAGCTACAGGCTGCAGTCTGAAGAAAGGTCTACAGCACCAGAGCTCCACAAAACTCAGAGCAGGGGGCAAGGGGTCTGCCTGCCATGCGCCGGCCCCGAGGCAGCAGCAGTGTCCCATGGGGTGTGAGGACAGCCAGCCTGCACACGAGCTCTCCTGGGGAGTGTGGTTACACCAGCATTCCTGCCTGACTGCATCCCAGGTGGCTTTACAGACCAGGCAGTATCACCATTGTCCTGCCTTATCTGTTGATTCTCATGAGGTCACCTGTGGATACAGGAGAGGGTGTTTGTGCAGGGCCTGGCCTGCAGTCAGGCTGGGTGGGGTTATCTGCAGGGGTGTTGCAAGAGTTCCTTGGCTCCCACATCCAGGGGAATCCGGCCCAGCTGCAGAAGGCCTGAGAGATGAAACAATCTTTTTAGGCTGGTGACACAATCAGTGGTCAGCCACAATGATCCCTCCAACCTTGACCAGCAGAAACAACCTCAGTAAGCTGCAAGCTTACAAAGTGTAAGCTAGCTGTAAGCAGCAGCCCTTCTAAAACAATCAGAGAACACAATGCTTTGTTAGGGGACTTGAAGAGATCTGAAGGCTGCTGGGGCTACAAATAACTTACATCAGTCTGAGCCTATCAAGGGTGTCTTCATTTGCTCTCACAAAGCTTATCTCCTTTGTTGATATATTTATCACAAAATTACTTCAAAGTACTCAGATAGGAGGCTGTACACATATATGGGATAACAAGTGATATTTAAACTCAAGTGAGTTCAGTTACCCAAAACACAGCAGAACTCTGCTGCTCCCACCCAAAGCACACAGACGTTTCAGAGCTGAAACGCCTCCCTCCCTCCTAAACATCTTGTCTTACCCATTCTCCTCAGATAACTCGAGTGACATTCTACAGCTGGCACTGAGGTGGTGTTCAGTGACCTGCCACGTGGCCGTCAGCAAAGCTGCCAAATCTGGCAGCGCTGTTTCCTGAACTGCCACTGCCCATCTGGCCAGGGAGCTCACAGAGCTCTGCTGCCCTCGCGGTCTGCCTGGGTATTGCAAAACAAAGCTCACTTCAGCAGGCGGTTCCTCTGCTCTAGCTCAATTGCTTTCCTCGTGCAGTCTAGAGGACTCAGGGTGAGGCTGAGGGATCCACAGCTTCCCTGTCTCTTCAGCTTCCTGAAGGGCCGTGCTGTAAATATTTTATGAGCTCAGACCAAGTGCCTAAAAAGGAGTGTGGTTTTTGTGAGCTTCCACAGGTCAGGTAGTATCACCCTTCCTGAGAACACCAGGTGGGGAAGGATTCAGGCATCAAAAAAACCTCATGTGGTGTCTCTCCCTTGCGCAGCTCCCTCCATGAACACAAAACCAAAAGCAGGCAAAAGCTTACCTGGCCCTAAAGCTTTGAGTGTCCTCTGAATGCTGTGTGATCCTTGTTAACCCTGGAGACAGAGGGCAGCTTCTCCTCTGCAGCCGCTGCCGCCCGAGGAACACTCCTTTAGGTCTCCTTCAGCAGGAACCAGGAGCCTGAGGGAGAAAACACAGGACAGAGACCAAGGAGTCGGTCAGCTTCTCCTCACTGAGCGGCCAGGTAAGATGTGGATCTACAGAAATGCCCCTGGAGGTGCAGTAAGTGGAGTCTTTCTGCAACCCAACAGTTACAGCTTGTTGCGATCAGCTCAGCACCTCCCCCTCGTAGCCAAACGCTCACAGCACGAAGCATCACGGGGCAAGAGGAGGAAATCCTGGGTTTAGACATCCTCAGTTTGCAGCCATCTTCTGTGCCTGAAGGCTGTGCTTCCTCCTCCCCTCTTACAACTGCGTCTACACTGGAGGCTACAAGGAAGCTGGCAGACACGGCAAGCCCTGGTGACCTCCTCACAGCTGGGTGTGAGGTGGGCACTCAGCTTTAGCTGACACAGGGTGTTTGGGCTAACAGGAGCAGCCTGGACCTGGAACACACAGCTCGTGGGGCAGGCCAAAATCCTGGAGCTGGGAACTCACAGCTGGGGGTGATCCAGCCATCGTGTGCTCCACCTGACTCTCCCAGCGCATCTCGTGTCCACGCTGCTTTTAAAATACAGTAAGAGAAATAACACCAGGGAATGGAAAGAGTTTACCTTGGCAGGCACATCACAATGCTGGGAGCTAGAAGCAAGCAAGCACTAACAGCTCAGCATCTCTTACTTGCTGTTAGGCTCAGCCAAGACGCACCACAAACCACTGTTCAGCGTGGAGATCCTCTGACTGAATGACATCTAGGGGGAAATTCCATGCTGCCCAGGGAAAACTACAAACACTCCCCCAAATTGCAACCTTTCACCTATTTTCATTACGTTTACATCATTTTTTCTTGTTAATGAATGGAAAAATTCATTAGGGGGGATACTGGTCCCCCTGCCTCTGCCACCCAGCAGCCCTTCTCAGGCCAGCTCCACACGCCAGCTACGGACTCACTGCTTTGTTGGGGACCTGTATTCATTGGTGTTACAGGCAATGGGAAAGGAATGGAATACAACCCTGGTTTTATCCAGATTTCCTTCTCATTTGTTAAAAGGCGCCTCTCTCATTGTTAGTTAAGGAAGTAACCCCCAGAGCTGAGTAACTCCCCATACTTGGAACCACAACTTCACACCATGGACTGGAGACCAAAGGCAGACTGTTGCAGTGATTCCTCACACAGAAGAGACAACCATAACCCGGTGACCTGCCAGCACTGCTTTCTGCTTCTGGAAACGTCCCATCTGCCCAGGAAACATGGCAAGATCACAGTTAAAAGTATTCCTGCCTGGCTGCCATGGGACTGAAGAGTCTGCTCAGCGAAGCGCTGCGCTCCTGGTCAGGAGACAGGAGAGGAATTGAACAAATTAAAGAGTGAGAACTCTCCCAGCTGTAAGGTTTTGCTGTGCCTGAACACCACTGCCAGCTATGATGCAATCAGACGCCACGGGGCAAGTGCAGGAACTGCATTTCTCTACTGCAGGGCTCTGGCTGCAGACAGACAGGAAGTTTCTCTGCTGAGTTAGTCACTGGTTTCACTTCACCCGATGGCACCGTTCTCATTACCATACAATAGCATGGTTTCCACACCAGTGCTACCAAGGTTCCAAAGGCTGTCTCACTACACCTACACACTACTGCACAGGGTGACAGATAAGCGCTTTGTTTCGTGTGCTTACCGAAAAGCCTCATCTGCAGCACCTTTCATGGCAACAGAAGGGGCTTGCTAAGGCAGGCAGAGCCCAGGAACAGGCCTGGGTGCTGACCACCACGCTTGCTGTGGCTATGAACATCACATCTGTCAGCAGGAGACACAGACACCACTGAACACATCCTTTACAAAGGATAAAGGGCATCACGATCACACCGGCTCGAGCGCGGCGAGCCCCGGCGGCACTGGCCAGGTTTCGCTGGTGATAAGATCTCTGGCAGAGCTTTTGATGGAAATCATGGACTTTTTCTGCTGGGTACATGTCACTTTTTAAAAAAAAAAATCTCTTTCCTGACACCCACCAGCAGCTGCTATTATGTTCTGAGAAATGAAACTGGAGCGTTCTGCATCTGAGAGCCTTGCTGCAGAGGACAGGCGCAGCAGGGCTGTGCTTCCCAGAGCCACGCATTCCAGGCTCCTGCAGGCAGAGGGGCAGGGGAAGGATGACTCTGCATGAACCAGCTGCTGCTCACCAAGAGCTGGCAGAAGGGAGATGCTGGGCTGGTGAGTCAGGGGAGGGCCCAGCTCCTGCTGCAGCCAGCACACCCAGTACCTTTGGCCTGACTCACTCAGCAATTTGCCTTATCAGTTTCTTTCTGGTTATCTGGGCGTCAGCAGATGGAACAGTTTCACTTATAATAAAACTAGTCTGCCCGTGGAATTACCCTGATTGACTATCTCATTTAGCTCCACGTGTAGACACTCTGATTCCAGAATAAGAATGCCTAATGCCACTGGATTAAGATAAACAGACGTTAGGCAGCCTTGTTTCAGATATGAAATTCAAAATAGAATTCAGATACGAATTCAGAACTCATTCTGGCCCAGAAATCTTGCTCAATTTCATATATTCAAAATGAATAAGCATTGAAAAAATTCCCCAGGTTTGTCCAATGCCAGAAAACACATAGTGCAACTGTAGTTTCAAGTCTCCAGGGATTATTTCATCTCACTCTCCCCTTTGCTGTAAGCTGTGCTGCTAACATTAACGCCACATACTGAGCGTACGGGAGCGACAGAACAGGATCTCTGCCCTGAGCAGTTCTGAACCTTCCCAGTTTAACTCTTGTATTCCAGGGCCAAGGTCAGCCCAGATGGGAGGGAAAAGTTCTTCCCTGGAGGAGTTGTGGGGCTGTGGCACAGGCTGCCCAGGGAGGGGGCTGAGTCCCCACCCCTGGGGGTGTTTAACAGAGGGAAGATGAGGTGCTCAGGGATCTGGTTTAGCACAGGACAGGGACGGTTGGACTCCATGAGCTTAAAGGGCTTTTCCAACCTGGGGATTCTGTGTATTGCATTCTGGCCCCAGCACAGTCACTGCAACAGAAGTGACCTGTAACAGATCTCCACTACACCCAGGGCACATCTGGGATAGTAGGCAGTGAAATGATGCTGTGCAGTATTCTTAGGCCACAGCTTCCCTCAGGACTCTTCCCAGCAGCAGTGCTAAAGAAAGACACTGTCGGAGCCTTTAGTTCTGCTGAAGGCAGGATCAGCTCTGCGCCCTCAGCCCAGCAGAACACACCTCAGCAGGGACCCAAAACCTGTTGCTGGACACTGAGAGCAAAGAAGGGCAACAAGGCTGTTAGTCAGCAGTGCCACAGAGGAAAGGAGGAGAAGTACACAGAGCTGGATCTCCATGCTGGAGTGAAACGAGCTACACAGGTAAGTTAGGAAGTTATTACTAAAATCACTTATCTCATAAAACTTCAACATCAAAGCACAACACTTAGCATCACTTGTAGCCTCAAAATTCAATTATCACCATGCCTAGCTAGCACACAGCACTGTGAGCTCAGAAGAGCCTCTCACAGTCACCAGAGCTTCCCACGTGTTAATAAAAATCATTTAAATGAGCAGTCACTGACAGGAGCCAGGGGAAGCCTGAATGGAGGCTACTGCCTCCTTCCACAGAGCACAACAGAGTGCAGGGTTCTGATACAGGCAAACCTGTGCACTCACCCATTTTCAAAGTGTCTGAATGCAAGCTGTGCACCTCCTACAGAGCCAGCTCTGTTGTGTTTAGGGAGCTCAGGCCCCCCAAAATTCACTACAGGATGTATCCTGCAACTCCACCCACTGCTCCCCTCACTCTTCTGGTCCACAGGAACAGCACAGCTTTTCTATAAAACACTCATCCTAAATAAGCCCTGTGGTGCAGGATCAGACCTCGTGAGGCTGCACACCCTGTGCTGACACCGGTCTTGGCTGGAGTTGATCCCAGAGCTGTCAGTGGGTTGGATGTGCCTCCTTCAAGGAGTTCCAGAGGAGCTGGTTGGAAGGTCCCTTCGGTAATGCCAGAACTTCTTCACCTCTCTGTACAGCACTAAACCTCACTGGCATCACACATGGACAAGCTCTTATGGGACCAAACTTTTAGAAACCATATGCATTACTGGTTTAAACTATGCTTAAGTTTAATTTTTGCCTATAAGTGAAACACATTTTTTGGGGAAAAAAAACCCAACTCACCCATGCTGCTTCACAGTTCTGCAACACTGATACTTGTATGGACAGAAGTACCTGCAACAGACACAGCTCCAGGCTTGATCTTTCTTAACTACACAGAGAAATAATCTTTGCTTCTAGTTTTACTGAACAAGAAGGGTTACTCAATGCACTCAGAGCTACTTACATATAAAAATACAGCACAGTAAACTGGTTAGTAACCAAATCCATGCTTTCCAGCTGACTTTTGACATTTTTCAGGCAGCATCAAATATCTTCAAACTGTTTTTCAAATATATTTGACCATTTTGGGAACCAAACTGATACAGTTAACTCTCCCAGGGTTCTCCTTTGCCCAGCCTCTGCTGCACTGACACACCTTCGTGCTGCCCAAACAGAGCTTGCTCCAGGACACCTCCCATTTACTGCTGAGGGACTCGACCACGGCACCATTCACGAGGTGCAACAACCCAACATAGCGTTTAGTAACGTAAAGTCTGTACCCTCAGCCAGGGATTTTCAACCTTTCCAGCTCACAGATCCCCTTAGCAGTCTGTAGCCACGCTCAGAAAAATGATTTCCAACACACCCAGGCTTGCTTCTTTCAGCCCCTTCCCACAGGCTCCTCGGTGTCACTTCATGGACTCCAGATTTCCAAAAGCAGTACTGTGGACTAATTACCTAAAGCTGGCTGGTAACATGAGAGATTAAATTAAAAGATGTAGCAGAGGACTGGGATTTGAGAAATGATATTCCATATTTACACTCAACAGCATAAAGATCATTTGTTCCTTTGAACACGAACCATTTAATCCTGCAGAAAGAGCAGCCATTAACAGCATAGTGTGCAATGGACAGAGAGTGGTTTTAATCTGTTTCTGAGGAAAACCCAAACCACAATTCAACAAAGGGCTTAAACAGCCTGGCCTGAAACCAGCATTACAATTGTTTGGTCTTTACTAACCTGCTACTGCTGGGTAAGTGCAATACTTCACACGTGGGCTTGCTACAGAGGTGATGAAGGTGAGTGAATCCACACAGCAACCAAAGCCTGAGAGGAGCATAAGCAAAGTGCGTCAGCAGAACATGAAAATACACTATTTTTGACATGCAATTGCAGCCTTTCAACCAATTTTTATGGCTGCTTTTAAAGAAAACCTTGGCAACGCTTGCTGGCTGGTGCCTGGCCCTGGCTGGCGCCTGGCCCTGGCTGGCTTACAGGGCAGTGAGAGCAAGCGATGCACTAGCTCTCCTCTGGAGTACTGCTGGAGGGGGATCAGCAGTGAGAGATGTGCTAGCTCTCCTGTGGAGTGCTGCTGGAGGGGAATCGGCTGGACAGGGCACTCGGAGGCAGGAAGAGGCGGGCAAAGAAGTTAAAAGCCTCATGGTGAGCTCAGTTATTTTGTTTCCAAAACCAACATCCATGCAGGTCTATGGGAGCTCTGACAAGTCACTGAGAGGAAACTTGCTGGTGGTACATGGGTTTTTAAGTCCTTGTAGCAGTCATCTTCCCTTTTCACAGAACCAGAGTACTGCTCTGGGGAAAAGCTGGCCTACAGGCTCCTCACAAGCTATGGGTAACCTGTGGCTAGCAGGCAGAGTCTAGAACTGCCTGGGCCAAAGCCCTGCCCTCAGGATTCAACAGGACGTTAAAATATTGCATCAGTCTCCAGGCTCATCTGCACAGCACCTTCACCTTGCTTAGGATCTGCCTGCAGCTGACGCATTTTGCACAGGAAGAAGACTGAGCCCCTGGGAGAACACAGGTGGGGGCCGGGCAGACCCACGCCCCACCTGGGGAGCACCCACTGACAGGTACGGGGATCACTACCCCTACAAACCTGACACGGGGACAGCTGGGTTTCAGACAAGCCGCTCACAGCGCTGCCCACCCCACGGCGGGGATGCTGGGGTGCCAGTCCCTGTGCTCCTCATGAGGGGCTTGGTTTGCAACGACTCAGGCAAGAGCAGCGGGGCGTAGTTTAAGCTCCCGCGGGCAGGGGATCCCCCGAGCTGCAGCACTCACCAGAGGACTGGCAGAACCGCGGGCCACAGCAGATGCCCGTGGGGATGCAGTCAGCTAGCCCCAGCCGGGCGGGTCCCCGCAGCCAGCCCTGGCAGAAACAACGTTAAGAAGAATTCAGTCTCCGTGGGAGCTGTTCAGGAGTAACAGAAAGCTGCTTACAAACCCTGGGTCGAATCCCTTTGTCTTTGCCTACCCACGGCCTGTTTCCCAAGCGCCGAGTTTCTATCAAGCGGGTAGGTGGGGTAGCGAGGCCCTGCGCGCTGCCGCCGCCTGAACACACACCGCCAGCAGCAGAGCGCCGGGTGCGATACCCACCCAGGGGCCGGAGGGGGCCAAAGCAACCCGCGGTACTTTCCCGAAAGGAACGTCGGTCTGACTGATGGGCAGTGCCAGGAACGACCTCGGCAAACAGGGGCACAC
>VZTU01029225.1:0-19849 GCA_013400835.1 Zapornia atra
TTTATTACTACTTACTAGAACTAATACACCCCCCTTTTTTTTTGCTCACTTTTTCCTTCACACAGATACAGAAGATCCAGTAAAGCCAAGTATTTACATGTGGTCTTTAAAATATACTGTTCTGCATGAAAGTACAAATTTCTAAGACTAATTTTCCATAATATTTGGGGTATTTTTGCAACTATTAACCTATAACGTGAAGGTTGCACATTAGATGCAGTGCAAAGCTACATGTCTTTAAAAACTTAGTCCAAAATACTGAGAGATATATATTCCAAACAGATAATACACTTCTGACAACAGACTGTCACTCCTATCTATATTAGGAAGAAGACTTTTCTTCTGTCAGTCATCAAAACCTGAGCATCACTTTCATCCTGACACCAAACTTCCCTCCAGTGTAAAGGAATTATCTATTGAAGAAGGCTAGCTCAAAATGTTTTAAGTTCACATGGTGAAAATATCTGTCACCAAGAATAAATAGAACCACATTTCCTTTAGATGTGTGATAATTTCTGATATTTCAGTCTTGGAATTTGCCTGGGCCACTAACAATAATTAAACGAGATGTTAAAATGTTCATGTACATCCTGTTTTAATATTGGTTTAAGTGTCCAGAGGAAAAAGGCAATGTTTAATATTTAAATATCAAACACTTTGATTAAACATTAGAGTGTAAAACTAATATTAAGGAAGGCTGAAAACAAGTTTATAGAACTGACCATAGGTCTTTTGGGTTGCAACTGCCAAAACGCTTTTTGAACTTGGCCATGGAGGTATTTTTTTCAAAAAGTAGTCTGACCCCAAGCTCACAAATGTCAACTGTAATTAATAAGCAACATTTCAAAGTTTATACTTAGCACTGGGCTATGTAAAAAGATGCACATCTACCATAAGACACAAAACCTGCAGGATTCTAACTAAAATCAGACATGAGTGTAGCAGCTCAAAGAATCAGGACAAATTGTACTCTGCTTTGACTCACCCTACTTGCTCTCTCAAACAAATAATTAATTTAAGCTCTTTCTATTCTCCTAGAAATAAATGGAATTCCCTAGTAGAAAATATTAAGCTGATAGGCCTCTCAGGTCTGCAACTTTGTAATTACCTGAGGATTTCCCCTGAAATCTAGTAGGGTTAGTCCAAATATGCATTTACACCTTGGAGCCATTATATCTCCTCTCAAGATTCATCCTTCCCCTTTCTCCAGAAATATTGGTCTACATCAATCATCTATAAGAGCTCTATCCTATTCTCCTGAAAAGTCCCATTACAGCAGTTTGAACTCAAGTTTACAAACAAACCTGCAAGGATTTTTCTAAACTCACCAACAAATAAAACAAAAGAAAACCCAAGACAATGCAAAAAAAGAAACCCAAAAAACCACCAAACCCACAAACCCCAAAATATGGAGAGTTCAGCTTTTGATTAATTGCTCATTACAAAGACGGTTTAGATTAAAAAAAAAAAAAAAAAAAAAAAAAAAAAAAAGAAAAAAACCCACCTGTATTNGAAAGAAGAAAGGAACAAACCCCAAGAAACGTACTCCCTAGAAACCAGCTATTCTCAATCCTGAAAAGCTACAGGGATTGCAGATGGGAATAAACAACGATTGCCTAGGTGCAAATGCCTTCACACTTACCCATTTTACATCATAGCTGCAAATTATCAAAGTGCAATTTCCACTGTATGAAGAAGGCAGCACATTATGCTTCTAGCTTTCAGTCACGTTTAATAAAGAGAAATCCTTCTATTGAATGAACAGTACCCCTTGGCTACTTTTTAAGTAATCCATTGAGAATACTACAATATTCCACACACACCCATATATATAAAAATAATATTGTTTTTCTTTAAGGAAATACCCCAGAGAAACATTACTCTCTTCCACATGTGCATGGAATAAACCTACAAATACTATGAGATTAGTGGTTGGTTTTTTTTTTTGGTGGGGTGATTTGAGAGTTTTTTTGCTTTAATTATTGACAATAGTAAAAAGATTGTTTAAGACTTGCTGTGTCAGAGTTTTGGATACCAAGTGTGACAGGTTCTGCAGGTGTACAGTGCTTTGCCTATTGATACAAATTGAATCTGAACATAGCAATTTATTCAGCAAATCAAACCAATCACTGCACTGCAGTTTTCTCTTTCAGCTCTCATTTCCCAACCAACTACTCTTAACCACTTTGCTACTTCTGCTTTACAGCAAGGTTTCAACTGTTATTAGGGGTTGGTTTATGGTAAGGGGATGGGGGCTTAAAAATTTTTAAAGACTGTTATACCCTTCCACTAGTGCTATTAAGTGCCGCATCGTTCACATCTGTTCCACAGTAGTTTACTGTCTCCAAGCACATTATTGTGAAATGGGTTTCTCACCCCCTTATCCTAGTAAAAAAAAACAAAAAAAAAAACCAACCATTGTTAAACACGCAAAGCATTTGAACAGCTTGCAAGTGAAATTTGTTCTAATAAACTCTGAATATTTGCCCAAAGAACCAGATTACCTTAAATCCTTCTTTTTTTCTTTAAGAATCATACTGGAAAAGATGTTCTTTAATGCAATCGTGTTATTTTGTTGAAAGCTATTTGAGCTAACTAGTTCTCCAAAATAACTAATGTGGAAAGATCAAAGAATGAAAACTAACACCAGATTGCTCAGTAGATATGTGGGGGAAAAGAAGTAACCAGCACGGGAAAAACAGACTGGCAACCACTAAAGGGGGGAAAAAATAGAGCAATCTTGCAGTGTTGAGCCAATATATAACCCTGGATTAATAGCTAGCCTTGGCAAGGCTCAAATGTGAAGATGCTCACATTGGGCATCCCAGACTTGCTGCTACCAGAGGTTGTTGCTATGGTAACCAGTGACAGTCAGCCAACAGTAAAATGAATTTAGAAAAGATAGTTAGGAAATACTGAAAGGAAGAAAGAAAAAGAAAAGAAGGAAAGAAGTTTGATGTCTGTAAGTAGATGCACAGTTCCATCATCTGCCACTTGCTCTACAGCAGCGGAGGAATCAGTCACTGAAATGGAGCTGAATTTCCATTTACCCCCATGATATCTGAAGGATATTCCTGCCTGTATGACTTTCTAATTGAAAGAAATTATTGTCTCGTTCACAGGACAGCTTGTCGGTGACTCAGCAATCCAGCAAATTCAGCCGCCTCTGAAAACTGCATGGAACTGTTAGCACATTGTTCTCATCTAAACTGTTTACAGGAAGCCTGGAGTGGCCCATTTCTGTCTTTTGCCTTTAAATCAGCCCGGGGATGGTTCCACCCTGACATGCAAAATGGCTCAATGGAAGAAGTATTTGTCACTGAAACAAAAGGATTTGGAACTTTACAAATCTGGTGGAAAAGTGGTTGATTTTTTTTCTTTTATTTTCCTTTTTTTTTCAAACAAAGAACAAAGCAGAGACCAGTCTTTTTAAAAGCAAAATTTGGTTCAAAGGAGGCTAGCTGGAACTGCAGTCAGTGGACCATAAATCACAGTGCCCATGCCCAGCTGTGCAACACTGCATGGAAGAAAAGGTTTTGGATAGCAGTGTCCCTTAGCTGTGGATGTGTATGCCAGAGAGGTAGCTATTGTTGTTTACTTGCTGTGCTATCAACGTGGTATGCTAGAAAGCACACTTTTTAGGAATCAGTGTGTGTGCACTATATTATCTTATCTCTCACAAAACATTGTCCCAGCCCCCTGGAAAACTCCTGCTGGAGTACTGGCAGAAGGAGATAAAAATGAAGTACTACGTCTGGTAAAGCTGAAGTGCTGAACTAGACTTCTCTACAAGAACCTTTTCCTGAGATTGACTGTACGCCACGATCAAGAGGATGAACAAGAAAAACCTCGTATTCAGCCCTAGAAATCTTCAATGGCTGATTTGTGTGCATGCGTTTTTCAAGCCTAGAAATGGCACAAAGATGGGGAGAGATGAAAAAGTTGTGAGACAGAACAAGCACAGAAGAAGCTGTTCTTTTCATTGAATAAATATCTAGAGGCATTTACACAAAAATGTGCTTTTACAGAAATATCAGGTGCAGCCACAGTTGGAGAAATTGGACAAGTCTGTCTCCCTTTCCAGCCCTGGGACCATAAGGGCCCAAGTCACTTGCCCTTCTAAGGTCATGACTCAGGAAAGTCACTTAGCTGTGCTCTGCTTCGTTTTCTCCATAAGTAAAATGGAAAAATACAGACCCACTCAGCCTTTTAAAAGTGCTTTCATGTTTAAAGAAATGAAAAGTGCTAAGCGAGTGGTAAATATTGTTTGAGTAGATTAATACTTGGGTGATCAATATACATTATGAGACTGCTCTTACTCATCATGTTTCCCACAGCTAAAAGAATGCAAGAAATAATAATAATATGATGATTATAGCTGGTAGAAATGCCCCTGGTGAAGGCTGCCAAGTTTCCTAGAACAAAGAGAAAGCTGTGTTCTCATTTACTCTTTACTGCAACTTTTACTGTATGAAATGAAATTTATGCTTGTCATCTGAATCAGACTGGCTCAGGGTTTTCATTAATTGATGTTTTAGATTTGACTTGATTTTACCACATATTTCAGTGAATTTTTTTTTATTGGTTTTGAAAATGAAACAAATTATAACCAAGTCATTTCGCTAACATTCATAATAAGAATTATTCTAGGACTTTCTTTGAAGACCTTTTATGAAGGCTTCAAGCTGCAACCTGATCCTAAGCAAAGAAAGAGTGCTGAGGTCACAGAGCTCTTTTGCTACATCCATGAAAACAAGTCCAAATAGATTTCATCAAGTTACAAGTTTCAAAAGGTTATATGCATTCAAAAAACAGAGCATATCTTTTTTGATAAGCAGACTTCAGCTATAAGTATATGAAACATTCCTACAAGCACAAGGGAGAAAAATAATGTTCCAAATATTTGGAGAGTAGCTTTGACAGTGCCAAGATATTTTTGAATTTTAGATTCAACACACGTGATAGCAACCCTGTCAACAAGTACTAATCAGAGATCAGAAGTATCATTATCTAGCTGATTTTTATAGAAAGTAGGCATATGGTAGAAGTTATTGTAGTTTCTTCATATTCATAAAGGATAACAAATAGGTTTTTTTAAACAGATAAGACCAACCTGTTATTTTTCAGTAGGTGACTCATAACACTCACCTAGATGATTACTATCCCTATAAAAAGCTAGATCATCCAAAGTACTGTAAAAGACAAAAAGTAAACAGAAACATCTCATGCAAAATTCCTTGCTCATTTATTTCTAATGCATTTGAATCCATAGGCAAAAGTTCGGTAGTCTTCAAGAATGATACCTGAAGCAGGCACTTTGTGGAAACCTACTGGTTCCTCCAAAGCTCTTCAAACCCCTTGATCTGCCTTGCCACCTCCTTTCTCAGAGGACCTGTACTGTAGAAGGCAAGGGTCAACAAAGATGATGATATGGAGAATCTCACGCTGGACGAAACATTTCCTCCTTTTGCACATGGTGGCTCCACAGTCCTTTTGACACCCTCATCCTCATCTGAGAGTTTCAAGAGAAATGTAAAAGTTTAACTCTGGCACATGCAGAATTGCCTGCTTATAGACAAATAGGTGAGGAAAAATACATAAGAATAAAAATATATAAGAATATATATAAGAATATAAATTTGTTCTGAGAGGCCAGGTCATTTTTTGAACATCAATGTATCTTTGCTTGCCTAGAGTTCCCCAGGAACTGTAGTGCCAGGCCCACCCTGACATAAATCATTAAGTGCTTAAGTTATTCAAAAAATTGGGGCAAGCCAACATAACAAAGTACTTCTATATAGACAAAGCTAGCCTGCTACAGAAAAAAACAAAGCTGCACTCATCTATTAAAAAAATAATAATAAAAAGGTAAGATGAGACCTGAAAAAAACCAAGCATTTTTAACTCATAAGTGAAATAAAATCACTGTGAAAATATGTACACTTACAAAGACACGAACTTGCTAGATAGCCATCTGACCTAAAGTCAGTGTTGCATCACAGAGAAATCAGGAAGAAACATCCATTCAATACCCACTGTTACTAATTCAAGAAATAAACATTACTTCTCCATGAGAAAATAATTTTTTTTGCTCCTTAGTTTCATTAAATAATGAAAACACTTGTGCCTCTTTTAAGTACCTTTGAAGTGTTTGGCACTAGTCCTAATGCTTTACAGAAAAAAGTCCCCTTTTTAGCTTTTAAAGCAAGAACAGTTAGATGCCAGTCTTCTTCTTCTACCCACAGGAAAATTGGGGTTTGCCCTTCCTGAATTCATTAATCATTGAAGTCCACCTTACACTGAAATAGTTTCATGTATGCATGAAATATGAGAATGAAAATACTTTTCACCTGCACTAATTTGTCTTTGTCTTTATTTATACTTAAGGAACAAGTATATATTATTTATCTAAATTCAGGTTATGGGACAGAAACCCTTCCTTATAGGCCTCACCCTACTTTAGGGGAAAACCAGTGAATCTGAAGTTTGCGAACAGGCTGTGGGTTCAAAGTATTTTAATTTGAACAGTTTTTTTCTATGAGAACTAGACCCTAATGTAAGAGGTGCTGAGAAACTTGGAAAGACTCAGAGGACTCATTGTCCTCAGTAGGAGCTGGGTGCAATTTCTGTATACCAGTTATCTCAAGATATATATTCAGATAGTAGGGGTAAAAAAGGTGTTATTTCTTTGGAAAACCTGGCTCAAATTCACCTTTTTCATATATTTTCTAATTAACCCAGAATAAGCATTTCCTAATTCTTTCATATATATTTAAAAAGTAATTAAATTTGTAATGTTCTTTGTCTAATTTCTTTGATTGTAGCTGAAAAGGAAACAGTACATACACAAGCAAAATATTAAGAACAAAAATTAACCCTGGTAAAACCATGAGCAGGCCAAACTCCTTTCACCCGTTCCTTTGCTAAGAAGAAACCAAAAGAGTTTGGCCAATAAATGATTTAGCCTTTTCTTTTTCTTTTTCTTTTTTTTTTTAATTGAAACTTCTTATTCCTCTCACCCACAGAATACTCTGCTTAATTATCTGCCTGCCAGTTTCTATCTGCACCACTGCTAGGAAGCACAAATGGCCTAGCCTCTAAACCTACTAATCTGAAGCCTGACCCCTGATAAATCAATGCTGTAATCTATAGCTTGCTGCCTTTTGCTTTAGCTCTGTGTGGCATGCTTTGATGAATATCTGCCTTGCAGGAGAAACGTATGAAAATTATATCATGTGCAACTGGTTTGAACTGTTGTGCAACCATGGGACACTAAGCCACTCTGGGGAAAAAGTTAAAATGAACTACAGTAGATAAATGTCAATTTCAGGGCATTTGACATTATATTATATTTAAATTAAAGGGAATGTTATTCTGGTTCTTCCTGCTCTGAACCTGCTGGTTTTTCCCTTTCAGAAGATTCTGATAAAATACGTAATCATCCTCTGCCAAGGCTCTCAATTCCTCTTCGGTGCAGACGGCAGGGTTTATATGATAAAATTTTAATGACCATGGACCTGCATAGCAATGTGAGGTACCAGCACATTTTCAATAATGCTAGGCGCCTGCAAGGACTGGCATCGGGTGATATTCCTACTGCTGAATTCCATGCGTCCTAAGAGGCAAGCTTCACGGAGATAGAGGCAGCACCAGAGCAACCTCCATTATCATGCAGCAGTCGTACGGATGAAATGGAGATTTATGAATCCCTGCCAAAGAAACTATATTATGGACTGTAAATTAAAATGGGGGCTTAACACGTAGTGAACTACATGCTAGAGAGGCTGATTTCCAGATTGCCCTGTCTATTCCGGCCCAGCCAGCTCTAGAGACCACCCCTCGTTAAGCAGTTCTGAGCTTTCCGTGAAACTCAGACATTCTAGGTTTGAAAAGGCAACTACCAAAGCTTTCATAGTCACAGCAAAAAAAGGAATCCTCAGCTGTTTCAGCAGGCGTTTTACTTGCAGGGTATTATTGTAGTATGGTGACTGGGATGTAGTGGCTTCATTCTCAGATGTAGTTCCAATGCCTTCCATGAAGGGACTTCAGTTTTACTCCTCTGCAAGTCATAGTGTGTTTGCAAGCTCAAAGCACCACGTTTTGGTGTCTGAATTGGAATTGCTGTTCATGAATCACGGTCTTCTCAGATCTGCCACCGCACACTGGTGATGCTTCCACATGAATTACTAATTCCAAGGAATTCAAATGGTTTACCATGTTTTAGTGAGAATCTTCAGAAAGCCCCTCAGCCAAAAAATACAATTTTCAGTGAAAGGCACTAAATTGTAAATTGTGAAAAAGTTTCTAAAACTCTTAGAAACAAGAAGACTGAAAAAACTGTAAGGAAAAGGGGTAAGTTCCATGGTGAACTACTCCTCTGTGTATGCCAGTGTTTCAAACAGGATTTAAGTGATAAAACCCGTAAGATTAATATTGGAATATACTCAAATATGCAATTGGCATGCCCAATGGCTAGGGCTTTCCCAGGGAAAGAGAAATGCACAGCGCTGTTTCCCATAGACTTTTTTTCTACCCCAGGCCATGAACACAACACAATAATTTCTTTTTCACTTGCCACCCATCTAAACAAAGAGCTCCACATAATAAAACACAATGTAAACTTACTCATCACACATGTCAAGTTAGCTTTGAAAGACTCACTCTCCCATATTCTTTATTATATTTAATATTCCTTTGGAACTAGCTTACACCCTTACAAAAAAAGAGATAATTTATCTTAGCCCTCCTACCCCTCAAACAAAAAAAAAAAGAAGAGAACAAAAAGCAGAAAAAAAGTGAAAAAAGTGCAAACTTTCCCATCAACTGCCCTGAAACAGGAAAAAGAATATAAATTAACTTTCTTTTTCTGCTTATTTGTACAATTTAAAATGATAAAATTCACTTCACACTTCAGACCTCTACAAGGACACTTTGCCTCAAGTGAAAGCAGTTCCACATGGACCATTTTGTGCTTGTCTAATGTGTAAATGTGCTGTTTTATGTTGAAGTAAGTATAAGCAACTATACAGTGTGCATACAGTAACTCAGCTATCACTTGAGCCCCACAAGTGCCATGCCCTAAGGCATGCTACAGGCCATGCTTCATAAGGCAAGCAAAGTATTTTCAGTGGACTCTCTGCAGTGGCATAGTATGTAACAGAATATAATCTAGACCTCGTGAAGCAATGTGTTCCAGAAAAATCAACATCTCTTCAGGAAGGAATAAGGGTAACACATCATGTGGCCATTTTTCAAACTGTAACAGTAACGCTGTAATTCACACACGTCTACTATAAAGTTCTGGGTAAGAGATCTGTTCCTTGGTTTGCTCTCTTTTCCATGAACATATTTCTATTGGCTTTCCTAGCATAGGAAGATATGCTCAAGATAGAGCACACCACCATCTTCCTACCAGTGGTGAAGCAGTGCTGGCAAAGCACATATGTCTGTGACTTAATGAATAAGTGTCTTTGTAGTAAAGAACCTCTCAGCTCCACAATGATTAGTACCAGGCAGCACATAGCACTGCTAATAATACACAGTGTGACAGACAATAGTCTTAACTGTATCTCCTCAAGGAAAGGCAAGAGCATAGAAACCTTCCAGCTTCAGGAGGATGCAAAATGTAAACCAGGACATTTCACAGCACCTGGAACCAGTCATCCAAATGTGGCTTTTGATTTAGTCACCTACAACTGCAATTTCAATGGCACCGATCACTGTGCACACAGGAAAGGGTGCACAAGCAGAGCACAACATGCAAAGAATGGGTATCACCACTCATCATCACCACTTGCATCCTCAGCTCTCCTCCTGCTGGTCCAGCCCTTGTCCTGACTCCCAGCCCAGCCTCAGCCAGTCCTCAGGGAGGTGCCCAATGTCCAGGACTGGGGCTGCCATGCTTCTGGTTGGGATAGTGGGGTCCTGTCCCTCATTCCTGCCCCCACTCCTGCCCCCCCTCGCCCCTCCAGGGACACCTCCAGCTGCCAGCCCCAACCCATAGAGAGTCACTCTGTCATGTAGTGCCAGGTCAGCAGCTAATTATAGAATACAAGAGATGGGGTGACCACAAATACCTGTTTAACAAGACAAAGAAACAGTAAAAATTTAGCATAAACCCAAAAGCTCTACTTAGTTTATGCCAGACATTTCCTATCCGGTTTCACAAGCCAAACCCTTCACCTTGTAAGTGGCCAGAGTGATGCTAGGTAAATGAGAGATTTTTTTTTTTTCTTTTTTAATTGTTCTGGTTGATTTGTTTCGCACAGCAAGGCTCCTTACTGAGATGAAGGCTCCTTGTACACAAGCACCTACACCATGCATCTGTAATCATACCCTGTAAATGGCATCAGCAAAAGAAAGGAGTGACATTTTTTCCTCTTGATCACAACAGAATAAACAACATTTTAAAGGTTAAATTATTCAAATTCTACAGTTACCTGTAAAATAAAATGACGTCTCTGCTGTACCTTCAGATTTCTTACATCCAATTATTTTGATTTTTTTTTATCCTGTCCCAGGCTTCCTGACTACTGCTGCTTAAGGTGCAAGAAGAAAGTGTTGTAACTAGTGGCAACTCATTTACTTCCACTGATAGCTACAGCTCCTTGTACAAGGCTTTCAGCTCAACTCAGAGAAGTTAGGTGAACTTTACAGCAAGTTAGTCAAACAGAAACAGACAACACCTAAATGCATATCACAATGCCTTTGTGCATTAAGAAAACCCTATTCGGGTGTCAACTTCAACTTTTTTAAGGTCAGACAAATGTGACTGTGATGGGCAGGAAGTATGCAATGACACTTAAAACAGTCTCTATACAGATGAAGGCAAAATAAAATAAAACAAAACTAGGGAATTCAGTCTGAAATCCACTTTTAATTAATATCTATCCTTGGAATCCCACTGTTGCTGATGCTACCTACCAGTTACTCCATAAGGAACCATAGTGGCTCACATAAGCAAAAAAATTGGCCTTGCAGTGACAGAAGAGACAATATGGTACCCATCATTAAATTTGTCAGGGTTTGCTGATTTTCCATTTTATGATCCTGTGGCTATCTATTTAAAAAAAAAAAAAAAAANAAAAAAAAGTAAACAGCAAATGAAACAAGGGATTCTGCAAAGTTTCTTCGTGTCATGGAGCAGCAAGAATTTAACACTAAGTATCGTTCCTGTCAATCCCTTACAGCCACTTCCTTTGCCTCCCAGGAGCATCCCTGCTGCTGATCCTCCTGCCTCTACCTTTGATTTTGCATAGATTTCCAAGATGCAGGTTTACACATGAAGATTCACTGCTCTTTAACCTAGAAACCACAGCAGATTGAGAACTGAAAAGCAAGAGCATGACAATCCAAATAATTTTGTCTGTTCCTTACAAATCCATGAAAGCTATACCTTCACATGCACACCTTTTGATTCAGACCGTGCTTTTACCCCATTTTCTGATGCTCTTCCATTTCTCAGGGTGTTACACCATAAATTCTTTCACACAGTTACGAAAAATAACTAAAAGTAATCAGGGAAAAAAAGCCATACCACACCATGTAAAGTAACATTATGACTGAGCTCATAAAAAAAGATGCTGACTGAGGAATTTAAAGTTTTTCAAAACTTTTGATCTTGTTTATACATGTGAAGATTTGATGTGAAAGCTTGATGTCAACTGTAAAGAGAAACATCTCTCAAGACAAAAATAAAAAACAGACCTCCTGTAGAAACGTACCCAATGATAACCAACAAGTTTCTGATCTTGAAGAGAACATCATGTGAGTGTCTTGCATTTAATATTATCTTATGCCAAGCAGCCCTACTTTTTCTTCTCATTATATTTTCTTCATACATAAGTGTTTGCCTTCACATATTTGATAAAAAAGAAAGTTGCTGGAGTAGATATTCAGTAACTGTTCTTAGAATAACTACCCTGCTGTATTTGCTTTTCATATGGGTCCTGAGATAACACGCTGTTTTGTGAGGACCCATGTGCAAAGTAAATATAACAATTATTCTTTTCATTTGTGATAATCACAATTATTAGTAAGCTGATTCATAATAACCCCTTTGCATTTAACTCTTGAGCTCTAGCTCAGCGAAGGAAAATCTGAGCCTGTCATTTCAAGTATTTCTAGATTTAATTTGCTTTCCATATTTATTATTTTTAACTTTGGTTGCAAAATATCAATAGAAATAAGTTATTTAACATTTCAGCTTTATATGCAGGAGAAGCATCTTAGTGCAAATTAATAGAGTTTTTCCCTTCCTGGATGGCATCAGAAGGTATAAACCAACATCTAACATCTGACTGGATTTGTTAAAAACTGAACCACTTACTTTGATTTTAATATTCTGGTGATAATAGACAAATGGTATTTGAAACATTTTACCATTAAAAGGATGCAAGCAGTTCTTGATTCTAAGAAAATAATCTTTATATGTGCACAAAAATATTGCAAATAAGATACAGTATTGATTCTATATAACAAAAGAATTACTTGTGTATTTGCTTCTAGTGGCAACACAAAGGACTTTGGAAATAGTATAATTGTGAGATTGTTTTGGAGTTGGGGGGCTGTGGTGGAGGGAAGAGATTGTTCTTATTTTTAAAGAGGAATCTAGAGACAGCCTAGATATGCCACATGTGAACAAAGATTGCTGTTCAAATGTCACTCATGACCTGACACAAACAGGGAAAGGTTGACAGACATTTTAAAGCATACTGAGAGGCTAGATAAATATTTTACCTTCAACTAGTTTATTAATCTTTTGTATATTCAGCGAGGTTTAAAATGCTTTCCTATCCACCTGTCAGTGTTCTTCTAATTAACCCTTCGGCAATATCCGTAGAAGGTAATAGAAAAGGTTCATTAGACTTGCATGGAGCAACATAAAATGAATGTTCAAAAATTGAAAAGATTACAAGACAGTTTATTAGTCTTTGCCATGTTAACATGTACTTCTGACCTTGGTCAGGCATTCAGCTAAACTTGTATACATGTTTTTAAAATAAGATTGCTTGATAAAAGCAGATTGCAATGGTACATCAGAGTATTTTTAAACATAAGACTTAATGGTTTTCTATATACACATTATAGGAAAATAAACTCAGGAACCTTTTGCAAAGATTTTAAAATGTTAGTGATAATAGACCAAACACAGAAGTTCTTAAATGAAAATGAACGGAAAACCAGTGGGGAATCAAAAAAAAAAAAAGTGGCACACAAAAAAAAACCCACAAGGGAAATAAGAATATTCCCAACTATGCTGGGAAAAGTTTTCCAATGAAAGTGATTAACTATATTGTATTTTTCCCAAGTATATTACTTGCATTTCAGATTTCTTTAAGTCATTGGATTCTCTCAAAAGGCTCCATAAAAGGAGTTTTGAAGAGTTATTTGAATGAAGACAAAAGACAGTGATTTAACTCATGAACAGAAGTCTACTAAAGTTAATAGTGAGATCCAGAATAAAAGCCCAGAAGGAGAAAGGTATTAGGAAAAAAATAAAGAACAAGAGATCGGTACAAGACACTCTATAGTAAAGAGAATTAGAGGAAAAGTGGTCTATAAAAACAAGCAACTGCGGAGCTAGGAAGAGCTTTGAAGGAAAAGGCTTTCAGTGTAATATAGAGTCCGTTTGCATTAACAGGAATCTTTTTGTTGACTAAAGGGGACTTCTGATAAGTCCATATGAACTTCACCTTGATGATCTGAAGGCATTTCCTTTTTCTTTAAGCCAGGCTAAGAGGAATACAGCCTGTGTCAAAACGCCATCACAACTCCAGATAATGTAAATCTGTATTGGTGACCCACAGCTCTCAACTTCCATCAAAGGTTACACAACGTAATAAGCGAATGCCCTGACAACTTTAAAATTAGCATGTACTATAATGTACTGAACTACTCTGTTCTTTTCCAAACACAGATCAGCCAGCAAAGATTGCTAAAAGTTACTGGGGATGGTGCTATTTCAATCTGCTAAAGTTGCCTCACCAGAATTCAGTGAATCAAGGTTTAACATGAAGAACAAGGACTTTCCACATAATTCAGCCTGTTTTTTTCTGTGTATATGTGTAGTTAAATTCTACATAAACTGACAGCATTTAACATTAAGACACACAACATCTTGCAGTCAAATGAAAATCCCGTATATTAAAAAGCAAATGTAATTCTTTTTTTCCTGACATTGAGAGTTATGTAGGCAGTATCTCATCCAAATTTAGGTTGGGTCTACTAGAATTCTAATAGCAGGTAATCTGAAGTGCTCATTAGAGATATGCAAGTAATTCATTACCTAAGTGTGTCTAATTTAACTATATTTTCCCCCTGAATGAAGGCTGCCCTAGTGGAAATTAGTGATCCAGCCCACACATTTCCAATCCTGTCGGTACTTTCAGTTTACATTTGCATTTTTTTTTAGAATTCTAAAAATTACTTTCTCTGTCTTCTCTTCTGATCTCCACCGAGTATTTATATGCAGCAAGTATAATTATGCTCTTGGCAAGCTAGTGAAAATTAAACCCTTACAAGCAAGGGGAAAAAAAAGAAAGGAGGGTGAGGAAGCAAAGAAGAGGAAGAAAATCTGGTTTAAAGTGAACTTATCACAAGCTTACTTGTGTATAAGCAGAAGGCAGCTACATATTGTAATCCTGCAGCACATTTCTAGGAGATGGTGACATTTGGCTCATGCTTAATGAAAGCTGAAGATGGGCATTTTATTGATTTGAACAGGGAGTGTACCTACTGGAAGATACTAAAGTAATGACTTTGGCAACTTGTCCTATTTTAAATATCAAATCATCTGCTCCTAAAAATCCAGTCTCACTGACAAGGAGAGATGTATCTTGCAGGGTAGGTCTTGCAGTGCTACACACACTATGCACTCTGAGGCCTGATTTTCATAATACATCACTTTTGCATTTTTTTTCCCTCAGTAACAAAATAGCAGCTCATGCCAGCACACCACCCTGCTGACTATTTTAATTGAAAACTTTATCGGGCTTTCTTCTTTCAAATGTTGAGACTTAACTCAAAGTGAAGTTAATAGTAGATGAGGTGTTTGGGGAAATTCAGCAGCATAACACTTTCTTCTTCATAAGGTCCAGCACCTTCACAGTACCCATGAGCCTGTGAGCTATCAAGTCCTGCCACACAGTGTACAGATGCACTGCTTCAGAGAAGGAATGGGCTGTGAAGACCCTTTTCCCTCAAATCTCAGAAAAGCACCAAGAAGAAGGCTAGTCCATACAATGGCTCAATACAGTCTACACAGAGCATATCCTGCACGTCGTCATGGAAGTCTCAACAGTGCCAGCAAAGGTAGCCCTGACTGTTGTACTCACAGGACAAGCTCGGGATGCATACAATTATTTTTGAAGACTTTGTGAAATTACCTTGCCTTTACTGGCTGGGCAGGGCAACACAAATTATCCATCCTGCACCAGTGTGTCATTAACATCAATCCCCACACTCTCAGACAGAGCCTGAACAGTTTGCACAGAGGCAAGGTTTTCTACTCAGATGTGTCTTTCATAGCTAATTCCTCTTGAAGAAGAAGCCACCATAAATCTCATAAAAATTTTGCTCCATAGAAAAAGCTGACAGTCTCAGCTGCCTAATTAGAGCAAAGAAAGGCCACTTTCAATGGCTGAAATGTCAGCAGCATAATTTCACAATAGTTCTAGCAGACACAAGTATTCTGTATGAGTGAAACCCTCTGAAACTGTTTTGTAGCATGCATGACCTATGGGGTTTTTTTGGTGGAACATATAATGAAACTTGTACATCACAAACGAGAAAAATCTCAGCCACAAACAGTTAATGGATTCCTTCATATACCGATACTTATTTTTTGTCATAATTGTATACTTCTGTCTACAATAGCAGTCAAAGACAATCTGCAACCTACTGCAAGAGAAACTATGAAGAGAATTAGCCAGCATGGTACTTCTCAAACCCACTTGCCCCTGAAATGGAATAAACAAAATTTAGATTACTGCAAGAGTGTGTGTTTTGCACACAGAAGCCACAGAAAGCAGCATTATTGCAAGCCTGCTGGGAAAGTACAATAAAAATAAATCAGAATGAAAGAAAGCACTGTGGTTAATACATAAAGATGGAAAGCCAGAATGAAAGGTTAAGAGGTGGGAGCTTAATGGTTATTGTCCTATCATATTTTAAGAACCTGATTTTCATTTTGCCAAGGTAAATGTAGCGCCAAGTAAATGCAGGTCCATATTTCTAGCCTTAATACTTACTTATGAAGATGTTGGGTGTTATTCACTTGGCAGAACAATCCTTAAACTAACAAAACATGCTTTGTAAGAACATTGTGTAAAGTGAAGGTTAAACTGAGTTATTTATTTAGAGGGTTCTTCTTTGTCACCAAATGATGCAACACAGATCTAAGTGAAAGCAGGGTGGGAAATGCTTACATGTCTTGCAATAAGGAAATGATAAACCATTTAATTGAAAGGGGGAAGGGGGAGACGATGGACTGTGACCTTTCAGCAGTGAATCAGTATCTAAGTTGTGTGTCTTTAATCACCATTTTGAGAAATATAAGTAGTTTCAGCCAGAAAAGCTGTCCTGGCAACAGAAAGAAAAATAATAATAAAGGAAAAAAAATAAGAAGAGACAACCTATCAGGGCCAGTAAAAATTGTTTTACTGAATAAACTCTGGATTTAACAGTGAAAAAGGTTTCAGTGTAAATTAAAGTTTGCATAGTCTTGGAATAGCTGGGAAGCTTTGTCAAGGAAAGTTAAAGAGACTCTGCTGTAAAACAGAAGAAAATGACAGAGAAATGAGTGAAAAGTGACTTTCCCTTATTACTGCAAGTTCTGTTCAGCTTCCCCAAGGAGTTCCTCTGACTGTGTATTCACTGACCCAAAAAAAATATTTGGGTCCATGCTTGCTGCAATAGATGAACCGCTGATGAAACCAAAAGAGAGTTTTGAGGGCTCCCATCAGGGCAGTTAGTCATGCCAGGGGTCCTCTGTGAAGGAGCCTGGAGACTGAAAGCGCTGAGAGGTCCGATTCATGCTGTATTTATCTCCCATTCTGCAATGGAGGCAGCCTCAACCATCCCACTTTCTATCAAAGTCACAGATCCTAAAAGACACAGTAGCTGATCACTAAACTGAAGTTGCTGGTCTGTCAAGAATGCCAGCTTCACTGAGCAACTGTAGGGAGCCTATTTGAATTCAAAACACCATGTGCCAGCAGTCTTGAAACTTTTTTTTTCTTAAAGTTTTGATTCAGCAAATTGCAAAAGGGTTTGTTTTCCATCCAGTTCAGACCGAACTTTTTCTCAAACCCTAAGACTGATGAACAGAGGGCTGAAGTAACTCTCCTATGAAGACAGGCTGACAGAGTTGGGCTTGTTGACCCTGGAAAAGGCTCCAGGGAGACATTATTGCAGCCTTTCAGTATCTAAAGGGGCCTGCCAGAAAGATGGGGAGGGACTATTTATCAGGGAGTGTAGTGATAGGACAAGGGGTAATGTGTTTAAGATGAAAAAGGGTAGATTTAGACTAGATATTATCCAATTCTTGATGATGAGGGTGGTGAGACACTAGAACAGGTTGCCCAGAGGAGCTGCGTCTGCCCTCTCCCTGGTAGTGCTCAGGGCCAGGTTGGATGGGGCTTTGGGCAACCTGGTCTAGCGGAGGGTGTCCCTGCCCATGGCACGGGGGTTGGAATTAGGTGATCTTTAATGCCTCCTCCAACCCAAACCATTCAGTGATTCTATGACTCATTCTACAATTCTATAATTCCCAAATCTGAATTCCTTTCTCTAATAGTCTCCAGTGTAGCAGGCTTTAAATCAAACAATAGAGGTTTCAGCTCTACCTTTTGTAGTTCCTATGGTTTTCTTCATACATTTAGTCCAACCCTTGGTGTGCATTATTTGCATTACTCACTCCTAGTACTTCCCAAGTTACCATAAAAAAGCAATCAATCATGTTATTTGAAATCAAAAATTAAAATACCAGTTGGTAGGTTTGCTAGTTTTTATACAGCACATGCAGCTCTGTGAGAGGCTTAAGTGGTGAATGCCAGTTTAATATGGCTTTATGTCTGGCATTTCTATTATCCCATGCAAGGTCTGTTTTTCGAAGATTAGGGGGTTCAACAGCTCTCTTGTGAGGACTCAGATGTCTAAAAGTATAGTTTATATACTGTATAAAGATGTATGTACATCTAATCTCTGGCAAATTTGTCTTACTTATTAGAAGACAGACAAAACATGTTCAATGTCTAGGAGATTAGTGTGTTAATAATTACAAAAGTTACAAAGAGCTTATAATTAATGTCAGCTAAATGTTGGGCTTTTTTCTCATTAATAATTTTTTACCACACAGCTCTGTTCCTTCAAACACTGTCCTCTGCAGATTCCAAAATCTGTTCCCATGCCTGTTTCCTCATACAGTACCAAGTTTTACCCTAAGCCCTTGGAGCCGGACTGGTTTCTGTTTTCTGTTTCAGGGAAACTTTCCCCTTTCCTTCAAAGCAAGAAGCGATTACCTTTGATTCTATTAAAATGCATTTTATGCAGTTTTCAGGCAGTACTATTGGATGCAAGATTAATATGCACCTCTAGTTTCAGAGGTCACACCGGCTCTTTAAAAAAAAGCACTTTCTCTTTTGGTCATTTGAATTTATCAAGAATTGTGCAAGGTAATACACCTAACCTGGAATAAACAGGAAAAAGAAAATATTCTAGACTGAAGCTATCTATTATTGTAGCTTTACCTTTGCAAACAATCCTTGGTTTTGAGCTGAGGGTTGTATTGTTGTTTGGTTTTTTGGGGGTTTTTTTTGGGGGGGAGATCCCTGAATTTAATATTATTAATAACTTTAGTGGCCATGTAATCTCAGATGTGCAAGCATTAAAAGATATGCACAAATCTCAAACAATGTTTAAAAACAAAACAAAATGAACAGTTGCCTTCAGTTATGGGAGTTTTGATATCTGAGCAATTTCATAGGACATTTTGTATCTTTTATTTGTCAAAAAGGATATGAAAATCCATTTTCCACTGTGCTGGAGGTGACAACTCTAATAAATAAATATTTACTGCAGGTAAATCACAGAATCACATGGAATCACTAGGTTGGGGAAGACCTCTGAGATTATCGAGTCCAACCATTAATATTTCTGTCTGACCACAAAAAAAGAAAAAGAAAATCATACAGACTCGTGGGTTTTTTGCATGTTGAAAAGTCAGGTATCCCTTGTACAGCATACATATACCAGATAGTAAAAACCGCAGTGAGGACTGGCAAGCCTATGTGTTTCCTACACACTACGCATGAACGTTCCCTGTCTTACTGCAGTGACCTTATGATCCCTGGTGCCAAGTGTTCAAGTCCCAGCTGTGGATTTAAACTCAATCTCGTTCTGAGTTTCCATTCTGTTGGCAGCAGAGTCATTCTTCACTGCACTGCTCGAGCCAGGAAAGGCTTCCTGACTTGGAGGCAGGCTCAGATAAGCAATGGCTATAAGAGAAGTTGTAATTGCACAAGCTCTTTCTTTCCCCCAACAGGTATTACTACAAATGAGCGTCACTGGAAATTCTTCTGAGCTTTAACAGGGCAGATAACCTCATAGGCAACTGCGAATCTAACACGGTGTCCAGATTAGCAAAGTAGACAGAAAAAAGGCTTGTGTTATTTAACCCCTTCCCAGCCTTCTGAAGGAAGGAAGGAAGATGAGTAGGTAGGTCTAGCCTGAACATCAGTGAAAGCTGCACTGCTGAAATAATACAGCAGACTGTTAACACCACAAAATCAGGTAAGCAGAAATTAGGGGATGCCAGAAAAACAACTGCTCTGCTGTCTTTCTCCCCCCC
>VZTU01029225.1:19874-31929 GCA_013400835.1 Zapornia atra
ACATAAACGTTGTAAATGACATCTGCTATTTCTTTTCACTGAGTCCAACGATCAGGCACTGCAGCTTTTCTGTGCTTAGTTTCAGTAAATACACCATACATCCTTTCCAGCATACTGTTCAAATCATGACTTGATACCAAAATATTAACTTTCTCGAGGGTTCTTGATTCTCCCACTAGAGCTTTTGAGTTCTTTCTTTATATTAACAGATTTATCCACACAACATTACCGTGCACAACATTACCGTGCAGCATGCAGTAGCATTGCTGGGCATATTTCACAAAAGAAAGCTGATGTGCAACTGCTGAAACCAAAAATAGAAAGGTGTGAAATAAATTTCAGAGCTCCGGGGTCTTTCTTTTTGCAGTGGTCAGCACTGAACAGCCTCTCATGGGCTCTGAACAGATACCCCTCCGCCTTGGCTGCCGGGGCAAGTGCTAGGCATTCTGCACATCGGAAAGGGTGCATCACAGGCTGTCGCACACATAATAAGAAACGCACAGAAAGTAAGCAAGCCCTCACTGAAATGAAAGGTTCATTTAAGTCACTTGTCATCAGGCTAACTTCAGGCATAAAAATTTTCTTTTTCTTAAATTTCATTTCCAGTCAAAGAAGAAGGCGAGTTAGTGTATCTGGCACAGGTAGCGTATCTGGCTTTCTCACCATCAATATCAAAATGATCCTACAGAAGCAAGCTTCCAGCTTTCCAATTAGCCCTCATTAATATTTTCTAACTCTGGGCTTCTAATTCATTGTTGTTTTCCAACTCTGAGCTTCTTATTGACCTGTCTACCTACATTTTCCTCAGTGACCGTTCCGGTCCTGTCTCTCCTACTGCTCTCCCAGATTCATTAGCCCTGTTTACCTTGCCAATATTGTTCGTCACCTTTGCTCTTATCTCCATTTTTCACCTTCCTGACTATCTGCAACAGCATCACCCATGGGCCACCCTATGTCTCTCAGGTGTCTCCTGCCATTTCTTCCTCCTGCTTACCAAAGTAATCCTTCCCCCCAACTCTCTCGTTCCCTACTCTGCGCCTGCTCCTCATCTCACTGCAGCCACGACCAACTGCAATTCTTAGTTCTGTTTGTACATCGAGCAGACAAATACTAAAAACACAGAAGAGAATCTCCCTGTGGAGACCAAGATCCCTCAGCGAGGACCATATTGGAAGAGAAAAGCTGCTCACCCTGATACACACTGATACAGCTATTTAGGAATGGTACATGTGCAGTCAGGTCACATCAGTGATTTCTGAGAGATAAAGCAAGCTCAATTCAGATACAAATCACAGACTTTAGCTGCCAAATGCTAATGTTGCCACTGAGCCAGGGCAAACTGAGGTATTTTTAAACGTGCATGAGTGGACTAAATGTGGGTGGTTTTCCAAAAGAAAGAGCAAAAGATGGATTCTTATAAATTCCGGGTTCATTTTCCAAAGCACAGTGGGGCTGAATTTCCTCTAGTAAACAGTTACAAGAGGGTTGTTTGGGTTTTTATCAAATTTTAATTTAATAATATATTTTGCCTCTAGACATTTTCAAAAATCTGAGCTTAGCAGATCTTGGCAAGGGAAAATGTCAGATAACTTAATTTTGGCAAAGTTATAAGGAACTGAAAACAGTCTCCTAGTGAAGGTCCTTTATTCGAGAAACGATGTTACCCTTTCATCTAGGAGAGCTTGCTCATATGGGTAAATTTTCTGGATTTGCTTAACAGCAATGAATCCCCGTGCTGATACACTCACTCATTCTGGAACTTTTCAAACAGCCTTTACAGGCAACATTGTTGCACTTCATAGCCCTAACTCAGGATTCCTGATACATCCACATTTCTGTTTCACTTTAGTGGAGTTTAGCCAAGTAAAGTGTAAACTCTTATTCATTGTTCTGACAGAGGATTAGTTAGACCTCCCAAGCTAGCAGTCCATCTGCTCCGCCAGCTACTGCTATTGTCCCGGAGACACCACCTCCTTCATTGTTCCACCAAACAATCCATGCCAGCTCTTTTCTCAGCTGACACTGACAAGTACATGTCAACCCGTTTGCATTCTCCCGCACACATCTGTGACACTGAATATAGCCTTTCATGGTTTCAGGCAGTTTAAAGCCTAGTAAGAGCTAGGAAATACAATACTATAAAAAATAAGAATACACTCGAGCTTTTAATTGCACCAGATTAGTTTATCTCATCAGTGCAATGTCCAGATTTACGTGTTTACTTTGCTCTCTTCTACCTTTCTCTTCCTAAAGACATACATACTAGTTAGCATTGTAATGTGAAATAAAATGTTTTAAAGCATTCATCAAATTTAAAATACAGTTACATATAAAGAAAATTGGATCCCCTAGCATAACATGTTCTGGTAATTTTTTTAATAGATATAAGAGTAGAACTTCTTTCACTGCAGACTGCTTTTTGGGCTGAATCCACAAAATGGAAGGACCTAAATAAGGAAATCAATTCTTGCCAGTAGGTCCCTGAAAAGCTCTTGCTAAATGAACTGATGCAATCTCAGTACAGGACTTATAGTCACCAATGACAACAAAATTCTCATTACTCCCAGCATCTCAAGGAAAAAGCAAGAGATGAAGTGAAACTATAGCTGTTGAAGGTGGTAGAAATCCAAGATTATTGATAAGGCACAGACCACTCTCAATGTTCTATCCCTTACCACGTCTAACACTGCTTCATTCAAACCTCAGGTGAACTTCATGCATTCTGAAACAATGCAGCCTTATTTGTCAATGCCAATTAATCAACGACAGAAAGCAATATAGATGGATAAAGGCACCACACTTTAAAACAGCAAGTGAAAATTGCAGTTGTGGCCTGCAACATACAAGTATTTAAGGGTAGAAAGAAACAATACATTTACTCATTGGCACAGTGTCTGTATAAGATACTAAAATGCAAACCACCTACTTTTGCTCATCCATCAGGCTCCCAGGGAGTGTTATTTACTGGATATTCCAAAGAGGAGCCAAGCCTCCAAACCAGAAGGGGAAAGAGTGTGCCTCTCTTGTGCCAGACCACATTCTCAAAGTGTCCTTCAAATGGCTCCTATGGTGGCTCTCAGCCTCTGATGGGGAACCACAATGACCACAGCTCTTGGACCAGGGCAGTAGGTCATAGGCACTAGCTTTAAAACAGTATAATAAGGGAGAAAACGGATGCACTTTCTACAGTTTGTGTGCACTTTTAAAAAATCTTAATTTCATTTATGTCAATGTAAACTCCTCTCCAGAGATTTCTCTCAAGTGAATTCTGCCTCCAAATAGGAGGCATCTGACAATTATCCACCAGTGTCCCAGTTTAACTAAATTGGTTTTAAATTGGAACGACTTGTTATATGGAAGGGGGAGTTGAAGCGGGATGTAGTTTTGTCTGAGACACATGATTAGATTTTAGCATTGAAAGGGAAGGTCCCATCCTCTGGACACAGGCTGTCACACCAATACAGCTGCTCTCATCCCCCACTCCCACCCCCAGTTATTTTTTTTGCAAAGAGGGCAAAATCACTCTTAATTTGTTTTAACACAAGCAAATACAGCAAGGTGACATATAATCAAACGTTCCCAGACTGATGTATTAAAATGTTTTCTGCCAAGTCCTGCCCTGCATCTATGATGTAAGAATTCTTCTTCAATATTCCTTTTTATTGTTTTCCCATGCAGATCACCATGACCCATGCTGATCTTTGTGAATGTAGATGATAATAGAAAATCCCTTCCAACACAACAAATATTTTCCTTGAACATATAAAAGGTTTGTTCATTAAACATCCAAACAGGAAACCTTCCTCAGTGAGGAAACTGGTTCTCCTATTTATCTATAACAACCAAAAGAACAGCACTAAAAAACTGCAAGGAAGCCACTGAATCACCAGCATATCCTTCTACAAACAAGAGGCCTCTAGCAATCGGAAGTAAGGGGAGAAAGAAATAGAATCATAGAACGGTTTGTGTTGGAAGGGACCTCAAAGCCCATCTAGTTCCAACCCCCTGCCATGGGCAGGAACACCCTGCACTATACCAGGTTGCCCAAAGCCCCATCCAACCTGGCCTTTGACACTGTCAGGGAGGGGGTGTTCACAACTTCTCTGGGTAACCTGCTCCAGTGCCTCATTGCCCTCATCATCAAGAATTTCCTCCTAATATCTCATCTAAATCTACCTTCCTTCAGCATGAAGCCATTACCCTTTGTCCTGTCACCACAAGCCCTTGTAAATAGTCCGTTTCCAGCTTTCTTGTAGGCAATAGGAATATTTTCACATAAATAGGAATATTTTCTTCTCTAAGAAAAGGAAGCCTGTATGTCTGTGTGTGTATATACATATAAATGTAGATCAATGAGCTTTGTCTGCATGGATGAATTTCCCAACTCTGGTGTTAACCTAGGAAAAGAGATCCATCTGGTGCTGACTGCTAAAGTGTAGGAGACCTCTCTTCAACAGCAATCAACTTCTTCCAAATTGCAAAGCATTCCAGCTACCCTAGATTAGAAAACAGTAGAGTGGAAAATTGCAGGAGATTGGTTTCTACAGGCTCTCTGTTTACAACTGCAGTCTGTAACTAGACAGCTATGACTCGTTCTGCAAAGGAGCTCGCCTGCAGCAAGTGCCCTGGAGGCAAGTGAGGATCTTCTGTTTGTTCCAATAGTAGATCTCTAGCAAAAATCAGTGTGATAAGTCTGGAATTCTGTCGTCCTCCCTTTCCTCCTCCAATTTTCGGTATTATTTTCGCTCAGGCAATCAGCCTAAATATCATTAAGAAGACTAGAATCTTGGCTAGATTTAATAAAAATATTATGTGGAGAAAAAAAAATATATCCAAGAAATAATGAAATAACAAGAATTACTATAAAAAAAGTCTCATAATCAGATACTGCTTTTATCACATCATGTGCATTAAACTTCTCTGAACTGATGTCCTTTTCATCCTAATGTACTAAATTAAATATCTGTTCCTTGTAGAATTTGATTCATCTAAACTAGATTAAAATCAAATCATGAACAAAATCAATTTCACTTAAAGTACAATAATCCCAGCCCACTGAGGCCCCCTTCTAGTAATCACAATAAATGCTGTCGCTACCACCATTGCAATCCTTTATTTTCCCCCCTAGCCTTTCACTGGATGCATAATTTTCATATCATATTATAAATTATGACCCTGTATATCTTATTCATATCTTATTAGAGCAAGTTGGCCAAGAAGCCAGAGGCAAGACAACCTCATTCAAACATTCCTCCAGGGTTTTCAGGTCAAGTCATTTTTTAAATTGGGATTGGTATAAACCTCAAGGGATTTCTTGATTTAAGAAAGAACTACAAATATTAAGCTGTCTTGGGGGGATTATGCTGACATTGGATCGTGGGATTACCTCCCGCATAAGACTCAAGGGATTTGGACTGGTTCGGCATCTCGTCAGAAAACTGGGCAAAAATGCTTCTTATGTGATGTTAATCAGATATTCAATCATTCCTTGCTGTAAGCATGTCAAATGGTGGCAAACAAAGGGAGAGGAAAGCAGTTGCTCTGAGATGCGTAGGAAACAAAAGCAATCCTCTGGCATACTGTAGCATTTTGACTCTTTCATAAGGCAGCACAGTTCCTGGTGACCATGGGTCAAAATCCTAGGAAAAAAAAGCTTCAAATCTCTTATATACCAATCATCTCAGAGTTTGCCCCTTGGAATTGCAGATGATCACTACCAGCAAGGTGTTATCTAATTAAATACATTTACTAATAATTAATAGCACTTGGCATTTCTATGACAAAGCACCGTTTTTCTTGGAGCACTTTAATCTAATAACCAAGTCTGACAACAATCTTCAAAAACAGGAAACTGCAATTGTAGCTGAGACAGTTGGAACGACAAGGTTTTAGGCAAAACTCCCTCTGTCCTAGTCAGATACAGGCTTTGATTCAGATCTGAGGCTAGGCTTGAACTGCAATTGAAACCATCCTGTCAAGAACAGCACTTTAATAAATTTTCTGACCATCAAAAGTAAGTGTGAAAAATGTCATTCTCCTTCAGTAATTTCCTTCTCTCTCTCTTTTTTCTTTTCTTTTTTTTTTCTTTTCCCTCCTAAAGCAGAAGTTAGAGGGGAAAAATGACAGGAGTTAAAGTCATTCACCACTGGAACAATAAAAGGAACAATAGCCAGCAACATCCAGAAATAAAATGACTACTTGAGAACTGTATCTGCTTGGTTCTGCCAAATGTAAAGGGGCAATGCCAGACCATCATACTGAGAAAAATATTGCAAAGGAAAATGGATTTTTGAACAGAAGGAATGTTGAAAGAAAATTAGAAGTCACTCTTAGAAAGGGGTAATAATGTCTTGTCAAACATGGATCCAATCCCTTCAACTAAAGTACCTTCCTTGAAAACCACAAACAAAAATAGCAAAACACAACCCTAAACTCATTAATTGTAAAGTATATACATGTTCAGTGTGGAAAACCTGTCCTGGTTCCAAGGTTTTTGTTTGCTTGTTGGTTGGTTTTTTTTCCCTTCAGCTGCTTCACTCGAGAATGAAGAAAATGTCCTCCTTCAAAGGCATACTCTTTACTCCGTCATTCAACAACAGCTTCATCCCACACATCTCTCCTGTCCACCTGTGTAGCCTCACATATCACCAGTACAACACATTGTGGAAAGACACAATCAAAGTTAGCTTCAAACTACAGAGGCAGAAGATAGAGGAGACTGGACTGTGACAGGAAATTCAATCATAAGTCTGTACTTTTTAAGAGTCCCTGACGGGACTCACTGTTGGAGAAATCTATCTCTCCATGCATAGAAAGCTCTTACGTGACAAGTCCATTGAACCAAAATTTAGCTGTAAGAGTCTCTATTTCAAACACAGGCTTTCTTCTTTGTATCTTTAAGGCAGCACAGGAATCACACTGTACATAACAAAGATTGTCTATGCTGGGGAAAAAAAAAAGAAACACAAAAAAAAGAAACAAAAAAACCCCAATCCTAACTAAACTTGACAGAAAACTACTTTCCACTCACTCATGAAGAGATTCCAGCATCACTGACAACAAGCCCTGCTGATTGGGGTCAGTCACTTTTCAAGCCCAGGGGGACCGTCTTTTCCAACTTCAATCACAGTCTCATAACTCCTCTATAAATAAACATACCAAGGAACAAAANNNTCTATAAAAAAAAATACCAAGAAAAAAAAAAAAAAAAAAAAAAAGCAGGGAGAACCAGCAGTAACAATCCACATACAACAGTGGCATCCATTAAACTGCAATAATAATGTTTGTGTTCTGGAAAGTCTGGAGAGGAAGGAATCAGTCTCCTTCACACAGATGAAAAAAAGCTTTATTTGATCTATGTTTATATCTTTGAATGGCTTGGTAATTTTACAAGCACATCTGCCCAGACAAATGCATTATAAACACTAAACACTATCTGAGAAGCTTCTAACTTTTTATGCTCACAAAAGAAAAACTGCAATAGAATGCCTCAGATGTTTAACTAACACAAAAATGAAAGTTTCATTTTTAATGCTGATTTTGGCTCAGATTTTGGTGCTTAGGATTCCAAGGACATGATTTTTTCATTGAATCTACAACCAAGTTTTCAAGCAATCTTTCTGTAAAGCAGGAAAACAAAATTATGATTAACCAAAATGCGTAACTTATTTCATATTAGTCATATCCCAAAGTGTTGATATTTTTTTTTTAGAGGAGAGTAACACTGTTTTAATTCCTGGCATTGTTTAGCTTGAGATGATCCTATGTGAAAGCCTATGTATATGTGAAGGGGAGAAAGCAGGAAGACAAGATTAACATTAAGAAATTTTGATTTATAGATCAGAAACAGTTATATTGAACTCAAATGTTTATATGACTTTTCCTTGTAAAGGTTCCATCAACCATTTTATCTTTTAAGGATTTTATATGAATAGGAAATATTCCTTTGGGCAGTCTTAAACCATCAAAGGAAAATGTATACATGCATTTCTAAATTTATTTTTTGCTATTTAAAAATTAATCTCCATCCATGGCTATAGATCAGTTCGTAGATATAGAGCAAGTCTCAGTATCAAAATACCCAAAGGAACCTTTTGTAACATCAGTATTTCTGAAACGAAAAAAAGGAAAATAAAATGCACTACTTTGGAAGTTCAATGCAGCAAGCACAAAAAACCGGATGAACTGTTTAGTACCAAATACAGTTGGTTTTGTTTTTTTTTTCGTTTGAGGTTTTTTTGCCCGTGCATGCCATAACTGGAGAAAAGAAACATCCTAACCTCACAGCATTATAGAAAGCTACTGCTGACAGAACCTCAGGACATCAGCTTGTCCTTCTCCTTAATGTGAGGCAGGATTAAGTGTGCCTAGCGGATATCTGCCTAACCTATACTGAAAAACTTGCAGAAACAGGCATTTCACAGCCTCCCGCATAACCCATGTCCATGCTTGGAGAGCTCTTTTAGTTAAGAGTATGGTAAGAATGCTATAGTTTATCTAACATCCATGCAAGGAACCAGTGAATTAGGTTCTGTGTTCAGCACAGGTACTTAGCTCCTCCATTGGTATTGGCCTTGTGCAGTTGTGTGGCATCTGCCACAGGCTCTCTCTGTCGTTATAACATAAAACACGCGGGGTCAAACACTGGCACACAATTATCAACACCCACTCCTTCAGCCATGTCCAATAACGTCTCCCAGGTAGTGCTGTGTGTGAAAGAGGAGGATCCACCTGGAGGTACAAAGCAAGACACCCTCTTTTGGAGGATGGATGAAGAACAGGGGGGAATTTAGCTGTATGGATGCGAACGGTGTGGCACTGTCTGAGGGCCAGTGGATTTTCTATTTTATTTCTTTTTACCAATACAGTCCTAGCCAAAGAGAGAGAACATGTTTCTGTAGGAAAATAATTCAGACTAATTAATGCTATTCTGTTTTTCTGCCAACATATAAGCATAAAATTAGCATTCTGTAAATATTTAAGATGAGATTACATTTCCTCTGTGAAATCACATTTCTAATCTGTTCCAAACAAAAGTACATGCCAACTCCTTGAAAGAAGAAAAACCTTCACCCTATTGAGCACCTGATTTATTAATAAAAAGAGCAATCCAAAATTAATATTCCTGCATATGAAACCTGAGCCCTTTTTTTCCTAGTGCTGTCTGGTTCTGGGAATCCTGTGTACCAAACTTGAAAGGTTTAACCATTTCCCTTATTCCTGGTTAGCTGTATAAGGCAGCTGCCCCAACAAATCACATTCAGTGCTTTCTCAGTGGGTTCACTATCTGATCTAACATTGCCAGAACAACATGCAATGCTGATCCATGAATAGGGACACTGGTTTTTTTTTGGTTTTTGGGTTTTGGGTTTTTTTTTTATTGCATGCCAGTAAAAGCTGCCTTTTTCACAGGAGGCTTAAAATGGTGAAAGATATACTTACTTTCTCTTGTTATATTGGTCTAACTCCACCACTGGTAACAGCAGTGTGAGCCAGCAGTGTGAGCCAGGGCCTGCAGCCACTCTTCTAATCATAGTGCTAATTAGCTCAGAAAAAAAAAAAAAAAATTAATAGAAGGACTAAGCCTTTGCAATACAAGGTGGTGACATATCTGTCTGGCAACCGGTTGAAAAGACTGATGGGGTAGATCTGTGTTATGATGGTCATGTTCCTCTCTCGCTTTAAGTGCTTGAGAATAGCTTTGCAAAGGCCACCAGCCTGGACAAGGAGAAAGTAATTGGAAGGAGAAGAGCAGGGGATGTGTAACCCCACCTCTCAGTATATCACCTAACTTCAGGTGACAGGTTCTCTGTACAGGTGAGTGGAGGCTTAATCTGTCTTGTCCTCAGAAAGCTGATGGGAAGGAGGCCCAGGAGGAAGAATCCCTGCTTTGGAAACACCACATGCAGAAGTCAGGGCTTTTAGCAAGCCAGAAACTTCAGTATATGAACAGCTGTATGCGTGTATCAGTGCATCAGTGTTGGAGGTTTTATCAGCAGATATTTTGGCATACAAGGGCTTCAAGACAATGGTAGCTATCAAGAGTTTTCAGGATGTCATTCCCATCTAAGTGCTGAACATACCCACATAATCTGTGATTTAAGTGATTAAAGTCCTTTAGGCCAAAATGCTCAATGTGTTTGAGTGGTGTTTAAACTATGGCTTAGAGAATTGCCAAAGCCAGAGGAACTTGGTTGTTCAGAAAAGCTTGTAAGAATATTCAGAAAATCATTTGTGTATGGCATGACTCAAACTACTCTGATGACATTTGGAAATACAGCAATAACTTCCCAGCACTGGCAAAGTAACAGATGAGTAGCTACTCTGAAATTCCACAAGGTGTTTGGAAGGTGATATTTTCTATCATGTCAGAGCATCTGACATTTCATGTTTTCTTGCCAACTAATCCCAATTTATTAAAGTCACCAAAGCGAGTGTATTTTATTAAAATTGTGTCAGAACATCTCTTTTAAAGAATTTTCAAATGAATTCCAATCACCTACAGTACAACCTTAAGTTAATTTTCCAAATATTTTGTTAACATTTATAGTTGTGGGTTCCTTTGATGTCTCCTTTTTATGAACCTACATCATATAAGGCTGCTGGTTTCACACTTTATACTCACTTTTTAATGCACATAATCATGTTAACTGGTAGTTAATTTGGTTTTGATTGTTAGAATTACATTTTCAAAGACCTTTTAATCATTTTGAGAATGTTTTCTCCAGACTGTTCACAAGGCAGAGGGTTTGATCTCTGCAATAGGAGTCTTTTTAATGAAATCGTTATCCCATTTAAAGGTGACGACTTCCTCTGTCACAAGCAGCCATACAAGAACACAAATCGTAAAAAATTGATCATGATGCATATGGAAAAAAATAAAGTATTAAATATAAACTTGTAAACATAAATCGAAATAGATTGTCATACAGTAATAATGTTGTGGAATGTAATAAAATCCTTCTGCTTGCAATTCCTTGCAAAACTAATTTACATGCCCATGATTTGTTTGGTTGGTTGGTGTTTTTTTTTTTTCAAGATGATAATTCAGTTTTGAAGATCTGCCTTCAGTTTTGAAGGAATGTGGGCAGGGGCAACTCAAGCCTCTTTCCCATATACCTACCTGTGCCAGGTAATGCCCGAGTCATTAGGTCAGTCATTACTGAACTGCACACCCACTCTTCCTGACTGTCATCTGGACAGAGGCTCTTTATCACATCAAATATATGGTTGATTCTTTTGTAACCAACCTAGCTGGAAATTACAGAAAGGCCACGATGGCTTGTTTTCATTTGCAATGTTAAGATACATTTTTAGCTTGGCATTTTTAACCACAGCAACAAACATCCAGTGGCATCCTCTCTCACTGCTGTTACTGCCTGGGTCTTCCTCTGCCCTTGCTACCCTCCTCCAACCAGGCACAGCTGCCATATGGATGACAGCTACAACTTTAATAAACAGAAAAAAAGGAAGTGGAAGCAAGCAGGCAAAGAAACATCAGCTCGCAGCCTTGCCAGGCTTGCTCCCTTGCCTTTTGCTTTTCTCAGACTGGATGAATCTCGTAACTAATAGAGCCTGCAGGGAAAAGAAGAGTACTAGAAAAGGGGGGCACACTGGTCACTAAGGCCACCAGCTACTGCTCTGTTTAAAAAGAAAAAATAATTCTACATTGATGTTAAAATGCATCATAACTCATGAATTAGAGCCCCAAATTAACTGCTTTGCCGCAGTCTACTGGTACTGTGTGAACCATCAAGATCGTTGCAATTATGTGCTCAAAGGAAATAAGATACAGGCTGTAGATTTAATGCTGTCACATTTGTTCCTGCTCTAGGACTGTCACATCTGAAGTTAAGAATCTTCTCAAATTCTCTGTAAAGAATAGCATCTGACCTAGGCAATGTCTCCCCAGAAAAAAATGGCTCTTAAAATGTAGGGCTGTCCATAGGATGCCATTAAGCATAGGGCAGTGTCTTCATCTGTCTTCATGCATCAGCAGTTAACTCATTATTCTATACAGCTTTTGAGAAATTCTTCATATGGGGGGGGGGGGGAG
>VZTU01029225.1:39102-72850 GCA_013400835.1 Zapornia atra
CAACCAAAAAAAGAGTGAAGAGCATAAAGAAAAGGGAAAAAAATCAAACAGCTAATGCAAAACCACTTCTACCAAAGTGCCCTAAAGCAGCCAAAGCATTCAGCATCCAGCCAGATCATTTCATTTCCTCTCACAGAAATCACTCCAGGGTTTTTACAAAACAAAGCAAACAGTGAATATATAATTGTGCAACATTGTTTTAAAATGAAGGAAATTCAACAGTACAGCAGCTGAATGGTTATAACGTCAGTGTTTTGGTTTTTTTTTTTTTGGCTTGCTTTTTTTCTTGTTTTCAAGCTGGTATTCACCAATATTCATGTTTTCATTTCCGTTACTCGAGGGGTCTACANGTCTACATGGTAATGAGCAGTGTTTCTACAAGGGTAGAAGGGAACCACATTTTCAAGGAGAAATACTAAGATGCTTCCTGAGCATTCTAAAGAAAGTGATGGAAAGGTTTGCAAACAATGGTAAATGAAGAAATACACTCTGGCATATTCAATGGTCAAGTTTTTTCCAAACTTAAGACCATTAACAATTTTCAAATATGCTATAAAAGGGAAGGCAGTGCAGTGGACTTGGAAAGAAGAGAGACAGTGGTAAAGATGACACTATGGACTCAAAGCAAAGAAAATTGGTGTAGGCTAGACACCAAGAAAACAAAACAAAACAAAACAACACAACTTCCCAAGCGTAAGGATAATGACAGACTGAAAATATTACACAGAGACTGCTATTTTCCACCACTGGAAGTTTTCTTTTAAAAATGTACATAAAATATTTATCAGGAAGGTTTATAGACAGGTGAATCTGTCTTTTGCAGACAGCCTTCTTGACTGGGTGATCTTCTCTTCTGTCACAGAAAACTAAGAAGATATGAAATACAAGAAAGGAGAGACAGGAAGAGAGAAAACCATTTTAGCCTAATACACATTCACATATTGTTCTGAATCACTACCCTTAAAGATGACTTGTCTGTGTTACATGACTCAGAGACTTCTTCAGAATTTATGTGGGAAAAATTTAAACCTATGTGCCAAATCACGGGTGCTGTAACAGTGAACAGAGCATTAGAGTAGGATTCAAGAGATCTACATCCTATTCCTGATGCTGCCTTATGACCTAAAAAGGGATTCTGGTCATGACACTCCACTTGATCCTGTCTCACTTTTACAGTCCATACAATAATACTTACTTTCTTGTTCATGTGCTTCTAGATCTATTGGTGAAATCCCAAATCAGAGCTACGTATTATTACTGTTGCTGTTGTAGTATTGCTATTACTAATACTATTTTAACTTTTTCTGGGCTGACACAGCTTCTAAATCAAAACAATCAAACAACTTCTTAAACTGCATGCACACCAAAGATGAAGGTGTCTATTTGTTGTTTGCTGTTAAGACAATGTGAAAACATAACCATAATGTATTTGTCAGTTTAAAGATTTTATGCCTGTTTTTAAATTAGCCTCAGCAGAGAAGCATCTAACTTTACCTTCATGTGCATTGACCCAATATTTAAAATATATCTAAAAGCTCTAAACAATACAGTAGCCATACATATGTCATTTAATGACAGAACTAAAATCTGGAATGAAAATTTACCTTTGGACAACTTTACCTTCTGGGCATTCACTCAACAACACTACCACTCCCAGGAAAATAATCAGTGCCAGCAAATGTACCAAGGGACTGAAACTCAACCACATGTTAAATTACACAAATGCTCCTTGGCATACTTTTATTCCTGGCCAACTAGGCCTATTCCAAACTATATTTCAGAAAAGCTTTAGGGGTTAACAGTATCCTCCAAAGGCAATTTGCCTGCACTCACCTTCTTTTGTAGACTAGCAAATTTTAATAATACAGACATGGGTCGCTCCACGACAGCTGACCTTATTGGCATAAACAGTCCCAGGCACATTTAATTTCCTAGTGCAAATCTTGCCAAGCAGCTCTTACATTAAATAAACTAATTTTTATTCTAGCTTGAGCCAAAAAGAAAGTAAATGGTTTATTTTAATAAAAGTTCACTGCAGCTAATTGGCTCCAATTTTAGTTCTTAATCTATTGGCTCTGTCCTCTAACTAAATGACAGCTTGATGTGCAAAGATTTAGGAACCCCTTGTGTTAGTACTAAATAGGTGTAACTTTGTCACAGTTGAGCTACCCGCATACAACTTTACAATCTTCTGTTAAGGTAATCCAATCATGTGATGTACTTGACAAGACATACTGGTTTTTAAATACACATCTACAATATTTTTCATCAATTTAGCAAACTGTAGCTGGCTTCCCTTTGGTATAAAAATCGCCTTTCAAGCAGTACATGGAAAGTCATGAATAAAAAAATCAGAATCACTCTTGTTGCTCCAGAAAGGTGTCTCCCTTGCAATGACCATAAACTCTTCCATTTTTAATGATTAAAAGTTGACTGCACATGGCCCAGTCTACTGGCCTAAATGCTTTATTACACCACCACTGTACTATAGTGGTGTGATATGGTCAGGGAAAATTTTAGCTTTGCATTATAGCTGTTTTAATCTTGGACTGTTCACTTGTAGCACAAGGTGACTTTAGCAAAATCTTGTCCTTCCATGGTAGTGAGATGTAAGTGGACTTAAAAAGCAGATGAGTGGTCGTCTTCATGTACTGAAGATGTAGTAGTTTGCATCTCATTCAAATGACAACTATACTGATTAATAACTAATGTATTATTAATATGTATTTATTTCCTCTGCTGTATCCAGTTTTATAGCAGGATGCATAATTAATGTACTATTTTAATCATGCTATAATAACAAAAGTCTCACAAAAGCAATACACAACTGGGTTTCATGCAGTCAGCGATGTCTAGTGGGAAGCATTTGCATGTCAACTATAAATAAATAATTAGAAAAATAAATAAAATGTGTGTCACTGGCATTATTAAGGCAAAAGGTCTTTCTATAGTTTTGTTAAATAATGAGAGACGCTGTACGGTTTCGTTTCTGTTGTTTCTTTTTAAACAAGCCACTTGAAAGAGAATGGCTTGGAGAAACCCAGCCACTGAATTACTGCCCTGGCCTTCTTACAAGGTTTGATGTGCCTCAGTGATTTATTTCCAATAAACTGCTCACCCATCAATGGGGAAAGCAAACTGACAGGAAAAAAATGGTTTGCAGTGGGAAAAAAAGGGGGCATGGAAGAAGCAAGCATTAATTTCTATAAATGGAGAATGTAAGTCCAAACACTCTAAAACCAAAATGCACCAGTGAACAAGAGAAAGCAGTAACCTTGGGACTAGCAGTCCACTCGTGACAAAATAAATGTATGGGGTTTGACATCTATCTATGAAGACTGGTGTACTTCTCCCCTTGTAGCAGGACACCTTTGGAAAGATCTACACTGAAGTTTAGTTCTGTGACCCTAAACTGAAATGCTGCACTGCTTTCAAATGTTACTCCCTACAGTATACTCTTTATATCTAATTAAATTTGAAAAATTAATAATGACCAAGCTACATAAATAAATCTACTTAGCATCAACTATATCAATACTGCATGATAAGAAACTTCTCTAGTAACTGCAGAAGATTTGAATTTCCTAATCTTCTTAATAATATGGGTTATTATTTTAAAAAAATAAGAATCAATAGAATTTTAATACATTAAATTGATGTTAGCAAGGTCCTTCAAAATCTAAAACCAACAATAAAAACCAGCAGGACTTTTGTCATTCACAGATGTGGTATCTCTTAGAAGATACTCTGCTTGTGCTGTATGTGAAATATCGATGACTTTGTTTCTCACTGTATTCTATCATTATTGTGGCTCTTTTTTCCATTTACTTAAGTGTTATCCTCAGCATAACACAAACATCAGTGAAGAATGTAAATGAAACCAACTACTCTGCCAGCAGACATGGCTACAGTTCTGTTAATTTCCATGAACTTTTTATAAATAAGGCAAGGGTAAAAAAAAATGGCAATCTAATATTTAATTCAACCCATTATAAGTGCCAAAAATAGTACCAAAATCTAATTACTTAAATTCTAATCCAAACAGTGTTTATTCCAGTGGTCAGAAGTATTAGTGCTTATTTCCATGATGCAGCCTTATCAATGCTGAAGACATTGCAGAATTCCTATATTAATGACTGAGAATAAATTTGTATTGCTTATAGAATAAAAGATGTGGGATAGTTTACCTGCCAATCTTATATGTTTCTTTATATGGAGTTGGTATTATTGGTTAAAGAATGACAAAATGATAATGCAGCAGCCAAGCGGAATCCCTCCAAAGTTAGCAGAGCACAAGGAGACACCAAAGAAACAACGAATATTCTTCTATGAGTATGTTAGATGGAGTAACAGGATGAAGCCCAGCTTTGGCATAGCACAGCTTCAGGTATTTCTTTACCATGGGCTGTGCCAAACACACAAACATCTGTAATTTGGACTTCAGCCCTAATCATCAGGTTTGAACTCGTCCATTCAGTTTCAGTGGGCAGGCATGTGGTGCCTTTAGCTCTCTTAGTCTTTCTTTTGATATTCTCTGTGCTTGTCCATTGTGTCCATCATTCATGAACTTTTGAATTCCCCTTAAGCTTTTAACCTGCACTTGTAAAAAAGTAAGCTTACTTTTAGCTTATATATTTCTTTTAACATGGTAAGGTAGTTTCTCACTCAGATCATCATGTCTGCTGCTAAAATCAGTTGATGACAGAATGTGCATTGCTATTCTTTTTATTTATTTTTTAAACATGAATTTTCTTGGGTTACTTGCAAGGAGTGGGATTTAAGGATATAAAATTTTAAAGAGAAGGCTTCCAAGATATACTTTTGTGAAAAAGCAGTATCACTTGGGACTGCCTGCAGTTGGGAAGGTTAAAATGAATCAACTAAAACTATGAAGTTAATGCAGAGAAATTAAAACACATTAAACTATACGTAGATGCTCTCATTCTGAATTAAAATGCCTTTATTTTTTGTAATTTAATCCTCCCTTAAGCACTCTACTTCTCAATAAGAGTTTCCATATAGGGGCTTAACGGTCCTTAATTTAGCTGCATTAACTTGATACTTTTAGCTGTTCTCCCACATAGAATTGCCATAAGATATCTAACTACTGCATTTGCTTGGTGATTGCACAGTTAGGAACATACAAGGCATATCTAAGTGGTGCCATTTATAACAGCATTAATTTGAACCTCAAAACTATTAATGCAGAACTATTAATGCAAAACTATGGACACTTCAAAGCTGCTTTTAAAATCCAGACGTTTTAAACAGTTCTCTTCAACGGGCGGTCTCAAAACACCCTGCAAAATATGCAAATACTATTCTTCCTATTCTTCTGAAGAAGTGAAGCAACAGAGTTTAGGGTGAATAGGAATAGGGTGAATAGAATTTAGGGTGAAGCCCATAAAGCAACGTAGCATCCTTCAGGTCTTCCCAAGTCCTGGGTAAATGCACTGTGTCTTGAGATAAAGTGACTGTGGCTATGACTAGTTGCAGCCAAACCCACTGCTTTCTGTGTATGTTAAGCTCCCTTGCAGAGCACCTATCCAGAGCAGATTCCCAAGGATGCTTAATTTGTAAATCTCTGCTCTTCCAAGATAGCAAAGCTTCTGGGAAAATCCTGACAAAAAACTTTCAGCTCACTTGGGAGTCTGAAAAAATGGAAACCCACAACACCAAATTTTGAATTAACATGAATATCATGAAATGTGTGAGTAAAATGGATGGAGAATATTTGAGAAGTTGATAATCGCATAGAGATGCTTTCCAGGCTTACCAAAACCCTTTCAACTTTGGCTGAAAGAACGGTGCATTCTGCAATAATTAATAACCCTCAAGTTGTCTTTGGGGAAAAAAAAAAAGGGGTTCAGTTCTACAACCCAATGGGACAATGACTATTTTGTGACAAAAAAAAAAACAAACCAAAACCTAGAACTAGCAGTTAGAATTGGTGGTGTCACCTGGGATTTTAGCCTTGTGGGCTGGTTGATATGGGAATTGTGAGGCAGAAAGATGAGATAGGAGAAGATTTAGTCTGAAAAAAAGAAGGAACAGGGCTTCTGGCAGCACAAACATTGTGCGAAATTTGGATTTTTGTTGTTGTTGTTCTTAGAAAGAAAAAAAAAACAAACAACAGTCATAGATATGCAGAGGGAAGCAAGAATAACAAAGATTACACTAAGGTTATGGTCCCAGGAGATAGGAGGGATAGTAGAGTTGTAAATGGGGACAGAAAAGTGGCAGAGGAGAGGGACTGAGGGGAGAGATAAGAAATGGTTTATGTTACAAGTCTAAATGTCATGCACTTCTCTTTCCCCCTTTCAGTTTAACAAGTGTTTTAAGCCACAAGAAACATGGATGGTATCAGGATGGTAAGGTCTTCCCGAGGGACTTCTGTCACGTTAGGATTGTTTCTTTTTACCTCCCCAACACTGACAAGTGCACTTTTATAAACAGTTTTCTGCTCTTAAATCATCTAATTTGGGCGTTAACAATTCACAGGTTTCTGTAAAATATTTAACAAAGCACTTTTTATCATGGATGCCGAACTGAGAAAAACAAAACAAGCCCACAAAAAATCAAGGAAAGAAATATTTTATATTCTAGGAGTCTATGATGCTATGATTTTCAACTCCAAAGTTATGAACGTGAAGTAAGCAGATATATCACTTCAGAGGTATTATACAATTATGCAAGAACAATAAAAAATATGTACCTAGACAGACAACAAACATTTACATATTTGGATCTGGATTCTATGTTCAGGTGTTTAAATTACCCTTTGCCCCTTCAATCAGAGGACATTTTCCACTCCTCCTTGCCTGCAGGTACCAATGTTCATCTGGGTCAACCCTCGCCTCCCCAACCAGGAAGCTTCCTCAGCCAGAAGAACATTAATTACTTTGTTTTGGTATGGTTTGTTTTCTGCGGACAAGGCATGCAGCAACACCTCACAGAGATCAGACAGAGCAGAGGATGGGCAAAGGAGGAGGTACCTTTGCAGGGCAGATTTTCCTGGTAATGCTGCCAGGGACTCAGCAGAGAGGATCCTCTTCTGAAAGGGTCAAGTGTGTGTTTGCAGTTCTGCAGTTGCACGGTTTAACTTTGTTTTTCCCCATTCCAGCTTTTTTTAAGTTACTCCCGAGTTGATCCACATGTCTGAAGAAGTACCTTTATGCACCAGTAATGACTTTCATTACACTTCAGGGGTTTATTTCACATAAAGGTGAAATGTGAAGGATATTATCAGGCAGTTCTCAGTTCTCAAAATCGCTCCGTTGTTCCCTTCTATTACTACTTACTCCATATTTTTGTTTTCCCTTCCTTTTCTTTCAGAATCCAATAGTACAGTCGGTGTGTAAACTTAGCAGTGTTGAAATGAATACTTCTGTGACACTTCTTGTTACAGTGATTGGAAGTTTGCTCTCCACTGATATTTGTTACTAAGCAAGCAAAGAGAAATGAACCTTGCTTTTAAACTGTGACACATAAAAATCAATGGAAGAGAACAACAATACTGCTGATGTTTTGAAAATGCTATCACCTCTATCAGGAATCACCACGTACTTCCTGAATACACAGAACTATCAGTCTTCCTCTTAACTTTCAATAATACATGCACATACACACACAGAGAGTATTTTTAACTTACAGTGGTTCTGGTAGCATCCTCAATGTACTGGGTAATTTATCAAGGTGAGGACTTACAGAAGCATCTTTCTTTCTGTTGCCTGAATTAAGGGTAAATAATCTACCAATGATCAAAATATTTTAGTCTCAAATAATGCTGGTTCCTGAGTTCCTTGTGAAAAAATACCATCCACTACAGGAGGGAAAGTATTGGAATCATGCAAAGTTGTTCACAACTGGCAGAGAAAAATTAAGACAGGAAGAAGATACCTGCAATGCTCCAAAAGAATCAAATGAAATAATTTGCAAAAAAGTTGTCATCATCATTGGCAGGGCAAGTCTCACCTGCCTGTAAGAGAATTAATTTTTAAAAACCAAGCAGCTCATTCATGGGAGAGGTCTTTTCGAAATGAATTTTGACCATGCCTCCATGTTCCTCCTAGCTTTGCTGATCATTAAAGCAAAGCATAGCTGTGGCAGAAATGGGTGATTTTCTCCTAAGGAATCTGTCTGGCTTTATGTCTGCTTAAGTCATTTGTCACTCAGAATGTGTGGTATGTGGTGATGGTCTCAAATTTCGAAAGAAATGCCACTAATATTTTTTAAAAACACACAAAGAACCATATAAATACTTTACTGATAATTCGGGATTATTACCAACACGTATCCAAACACAAGTCTGAGAAAAATAAAGCTGTCATGTTCTAAATAGATAACAGATAATCACGATAATTACCAGCTAATTTCCAGCTTCCTATCACCCTGTAGAGGATGACTATACACAGTTTATTCTTTTCACGTCAGGGGGTCATGTTCACCTCACCACAAGCTAGCCTGAAAGCTGAAGTGTAGACTTTGGCTACAGTTACTGGAAGCAGGTACAATCAGAAGATATTCCTTCCCTCCCATATATCAGAAGATATTCCTTCCGGCCCCCGCACCACCCCTCAAGCCCAACCCCCCGCCCTGCCCTCTACCTGTTTAACAGTTTAGTTGTCCAGATCCCAGCCTTTCTTAAAAAATAATTTCCTAATTCAGAGTGATTTAATACCTTTTGGAAGACTTTAGAGTACCTTTGGAATTCAGTTATTGCCTACACCTAACATCTGGGAAAGGGGCAGACAGACAGATTTCTTCTGGAGACATTGTCTACACAGAGACATGCAGCAAAATTATTCTGCACTTAATTTTTAAAGTAGATTATTTAAACTACATTAAATCTCTGGTAGTCGTAATTCATTTGGAAGGGAGTTAAGTTAAACCAAATCAAGGCAATTTTTATTCTGAATGAACATCTATACAGGGACTTAATTAGGTTTAACTAATCCACTTTAAATTCGTTTTTACAGATTAATTTTCCTGAAAGTCTCCATATAAATAAGCTTTCAGTGAACTAAATGTAGTTTCCGTAAATTATTACCAAAAACTCATTCTATTTCAAACACGGATAGTGTTTTGGTATGTATTTTCTTGTTAAACTTTGACTACCAGAATATATCACAGAAACAACATGGCACTAATCCATTTAAACGTCACTAAGAAACTGACAGGATTTTGCTGTGGTTTCTTTCTTTTTTTAATGAAATGGTCTTGTTTTTTAAAGGATCAATTATTTAAAATAACGTTTTACAGGTAATGCCACACCAAAAATAGGCAATCCTCTTTTTTTTTTTACCTCTTTATGTGGTAACATGCACTTTAGACAATACACGAGGAACAATCTGAGGTAGCCCTGCATAAAAAAGTCCTTATTCCAGTTTACCTTTACCCCATTAAAAACCAGACTCAAATGAAAAACAAAGATAAAACACTGTTCCTCTCCAGCAGAGGTATTTTGAATATAAAGATTTAATTTGGATGAATTTAATTTAAACTGAGTGTGTTAATATTATCTTTACACACCCATACCCCCACAACCTCACGCACCCACCCACACCCCCATGTCCACACCCCCCCACACACACAGGCTCCCCCCCAAAAAAAACTCCAAAACCCAAAACAACCAACAAACAACTTTCAGTTAATTTCCTCAAAACTAAGCAAGGATATTGTATCCTACTGAGGCACAAACTTAAGGTATGGGATCATACATTTAGGGAGTGCTGCTGCTTTCTTTATCTGCATGTGGGAGTATAATAACCTCAATGTTTTGGAAACAGAAGAGGGTAATGAGTGTTAGGAAATGTGGTCTCTACCCCTCGTTCTGTCTAAGCTTTTTTAGTTTCATTTGGGGCAAGTATTTTCCCTTCCTGTACCTCAATTTCCCAGTAAGTAAACTGTTGCTAAAAATACTGAATTCCTTTGTAAAGCACTCTCAGATCTACAGTCGAAAAACATTTTAAGAAAAGCAGAATACTATATTGCTATTTTAGTATTAAGGATGAAACTCTGTCACAATGATAAAATGAACAGACATTAGATGTGTTCAAAATACTAGCAGGGGAAAAAGTAGTGTGTAATGATAGAAAGTGCAAACTGATGTATTTCAATAGAAGCCTAAAATCATAAACCCTCATATCTGTCTGAAAAGCACTGAACCTAATGCTTCCCCTGGATTTCAGGGAAATACATTACTGCAGAGCTTAAAAGGGAAAGGGGCTGAAAGCTGGGGGGGGAGGGGGGGGAGGTAAGGAATTATGTTCAGGTCACATGAATTGATGATAAATATATTAATACTACAGCATTCACCTCCAAATGACTGCCTTGGAAACTGATGAAACATTATAAACACAAAGGTCATTGTGACCAAGAAATGAGGTGGATTCCCAAGATGGAGTCACTAAACACAGAGAACCCTCAGTAGTAAAATAAAGAGCTGTAACATAAAAGTTCTCTCAAAATAATTGTCTTTGTTGCTGAGCTGGCTTTACTCAAACAAAACTACAGGCAGAATTATGTGTATGGGGTAAAGGCTAGGACGCTTAATGACATCAGCTCCAGCGAGGAGACACTTCAGCACTTTCCATCCTTCAACACCCCAAAACAACTGTCAGACAAGGAAAATAAAATAATGACTCTGAACATTAGAATATGAATTTGAATTAAGCAGTTAGTAGTAGTAAAATATTTATTATCAATTTGCTTAGTGTTATGAGCACTTCCAGTGATTTCTAACGTCAAAGGCACAGGAGAACCTTACACTTATTTTTACCCGACACAGAAGATGTTTCCTTGGCTTATAATAGTGGACTTTTGGAGCTGCTTCCTTAAACCTGCTAAAGAAGGAAATGTTTTCCACGTAATTTTTCTCCACATTATTCTCTCATTTTTTATTATTTTTTTTAAGATGCATTAACGTGCCCACATTAATATCTTAATACAAAATAAAAAGGGAAGAGAGGGAAGGCTATCAGCACCTTGGCCCCTGGTCCATCAGCTCCCATTATTACTTTTCACATTCTTTGATGACTGGACTGTGTGGTAGGGGATGCAGGCAGGGAAGGTGCCTGATTCCATTCCAAATTTATATTAAAATTAATTTTCTTGCTCTCCCGGTGCCTAGTCTATAGCAGAGGCACAATTTAGCCTGGTTTACCCTCTGTCTGACCTCCACAAACAGTTTATATCTGAAGCTCTGCTAGGAACAAGCTTTAGCAGCATTGCGAGTACTAACATACACCCCATAGTAATTCTGCAATAGAAGAATATTCTGCCTATTTCTCTATTTTTTTTCTTTTTTCTCATCCGGTACTGAAGAACAGTCTATTCCTTTTTTCTAAGCAGAGGTGCCACACTTCTCTGTCTGATCTATGACCTGTGTATGTTTCAAAAAAAATATGCCAGTCTTGGGCTTTTTTACCGTCACTCAAAAGTGAATTATTTCTCTCTTTTTTTATTTTTTAACATTTTTCCCCCCTAAGCAGGAATCATGTTGAAGTTATCTGACACAACCTATAGCTTGTCACAGAAAACAGAGGAAAAAAGCATGAAGGGACCTGTGGTTAAAACAACAGGTCTAAGTGGAACACGATATAAGGGGCTGACACTGCAAACTGGGTAACATTCATGTTCACCAGTTGCAAACAGATGGAGAGAGAGATATGATTCTAAGGATAATAACTTAAAATACACTTAAACCCTTCATTTAGCTTCTTCTAAGACCAAAGGTTAAAAGTAAGTTTGACACCTTGTTCTACTGCCTGTGCTCACCCTCAGGTAATAAAAGAACGAATGAAATATAATAATGGGTCCCTCTGCGCCATGATACTGCATCACATCTATTACATACCTCAGGAATATCAAACATACTCTTATGGGGAATTTGAAATCACTAATCTGTGTTTTAAAAACTGCGGCAACCACAACATTTTTAAGCATTTTACGTCATTCTTTCTCTCACAGGTTTTGTTGGGTTTTTTGTGGGGTTTTTTTTTTGTTCTTCAATGATTTATTAGATTGTACATCATGAAGAATTTATTTTCTTTCTAAACGACGTCCATATGAAAATATTTAGTATTTTCACAGCTGCTCTTATACCTTGTTCATAGGTTTTCTCACCTTATACCCACTTTTCTGGAAAGTAAACTGTATTTTGAAATACAATTTTGATTATTAATATCCCTCACTCACTCTGTATGAGAGTAAATAAAGAAGAGGAAAAAAAAAAAAAGTACTAAAGGATCTCTTGAAGTAATCCCCATGTGATTTGATGTGAGCTAAGGAGCTGAACTTGACTCTGTGTTATTGATTTAAAGACAATTAATACTGACAGTCTTGCCTTTAAAATTCTCAATGCTGTGTAATGCCCTGAAAATTTAGATGCTTATCTCTTTGAACTAGACACACATAACAGTTCCTATTAATGTTAGTGAAATATAGTAATAACAATTCTCTCATGTTAAGAATTTTGCTTAGAGTAGTGTAAAAATGCCCTGAATTAAGCTTCAAAACACACATAGGAACTAGGTATTATTGTTCCTGACTTACAAATAGGGAAGCAGGCCCTGCAAGATTGGCTTGCAGAGTTTAACATGCAGGTTTCATTCCAAAAAAGGTATTACTGCAAGTAGTAGGATTTCACCACTTGCTTGAAATTTCACACATCCTAAATGCTTTCCTGACTGACACCTAGGTGTGTGTCAGTGAGGAAGCCGTGACACAAAACTTTGGCGGCCAGTCTCAAGCTCCTAGCCATTTGTGCAATGAAGGTAAAGAGTTGGCTTAATGTCTGCATATTCTAAGCACAGATATTGTTCAGCAAGCAGTAAAAAGCATGAAAGGATAAAGCATGGCTTATAAGGTAAGCACTGTAGCTTTCTCTTGGTTTTGAAAAATAGTAATTCAGATTTCTTCCAAAAATCATGTTCTCTCTCTCTGTTCTACATTTGAATCCCTATTCTTCCCCCTTTCTTTCAATCTCTTTAAAAGCTGCTAACATCAGCTGCTTCTTTGTGGATTTTTCTTTTTGCTTCGTTGCCTACAAATTGCTCTAAGCTCTTCATTCCCCGTGAACCTGTTCAGCTGGAGCAGAACAGCTGTACAGCAGGCTGTTCCTAGTACACCTCTGGAAAATGTATAGGAAAATGATAACAAGCCATACAGACGAAAGTTATTGTCTTCTGAAGATCTGAGAGGGGGTATACATTTATATATATTTAAACCTTCACGCATCTGAGACAATGTACAGTTGAGAAAGACAAATAATCATTAAGAAATGGGGTGCATTTCTCCAGAGAGCAAAAAGTCTAAAATTCTCTGTCTTTGATTTACATCCCCCAGGGTGTCAGAGGATGTCTAACCATGTCAACTGGAGTGGAAAAACACTGCATGTCAGCACGAGAAGGCCTGATTGCTATAAAACAAATATCTTTTTAGTTCCTCACCTCCTTAACCCCCTCCTCCGTTAAAAAAAAAAAAAAATTCATTCAACTGACTATCATTCTTTAATAACTTAATTAGGTTCAAAAGATAATGAACTCAAGGACTCATTTTACCCCAAAAGATAAATATATTTTTCAGAAAAAGCACAGTTGTTTGTTTTTTTTCTGGATTTATTTAAGTAATGAAAAAAAGTAAGATAAGAAACTTGAACACAAGTCTCTGAATAAAGGACAGGGCAGAAGAGAGAATGTGTGAAGAGGAATAGTTTTGAGTTTTGTTTGAAATTCTCCAAAAGGATGCTTCTAGCTGAAGAAAATCGACCCTGAGCTTCTGATCAAAAGCTCAAAGAAGGAGATGGAAAGATTGCTACTGACTTCTAAGTGTTATGTCTAAAGGACCTGGTTTAATCCAAGAATGAACTTCAGTTTCCTCTGACATAGACCTGCTGGTTCAAACATATAATATGGGCAAAGCAAATCATCATTCCTAATGGTGATGCTACTGCTGTGCTTTATGGTTCTACATGAGCAGGCTGGATAAATCAAGCTACACAAACAGGCTTAACACCAGTCACTGCAGTGGTTATCTTGGTTAGCCTAGGAGGGGGTGGCTTTACATTTGCCTGATGTTTAAGTTACTTCTTATATACTTCTTTACAGGAAGCTTTTGTTAGAACAATATTCTGATAGCCTTATAACATTCAGTAGAAAAGAAGCCTAATTTTTTAATTATTTTAAGCTTTACTGACAGTTTCAGGGAGAAACAAACAGGAAAGTAGCATCAGTGAGTGATCACAAACAATACAAAAATTATTACATTCTGATCGTGCAGTAATATTATAACACAGGGGGTTCTGTGCCCTTTTCTTCCCTTTCTTCTTGTTCACTTGCTTCTCTAGATTTGAGGCAATGCTCCCCCGCTGGCCTCTCCAGACTGTCAGGGACAAAGGGGCAGTGGAGGCAGCTATGCCCTCCTCCCCATACTAAATGCTTGTCCTTCATTCTTGCATCAAAACACCTTCAAACCGGGTACGTCTGAGACAAGAGTGGGACCAAAAGTAACCTGGGGGCTCTGAACTAGATGAAGAATCATTTATGCTATGGTTAGATACCAGAACACTTGGAGGTCCCAGTACACCTGGCAGATCCTCGTGCTACAGATTTCAGCACGGCCAAAGTGTCCCTGGGTCTCTGAAGAAATCCACAAAGCCCTGTTGATTCTTGTCTGAAATGTTTAATGGTGTTGGGATACTTGGAGGATCATAACAGACTCAAATAGCATTAAAAGATTTTGATATAACCTGTCACTATGGGAAAACACTGTAATTCTAGTTCTGATGTCATCCAGTGCTCACATATAGGAGATCACACTACAATCTGAAAATCAAATAAAAGCCCAGAGCACACCCCTGATAAATCACAAAATAATAACTATGGGATGGCTCATTAACTTCCAAAGTTCCTGAGAGGTTGAAGATCTCTGAAATGTCTGTCCTTCTGCAGTGCCTGCAAGCCTGATATGAGATTTAATGAGTCCTCTGTATCAACACAGAAAGAAAGAAATCTTCTCTCGTTTCGAATTCAGCTGGCTGTCTTTTTACCTCTGTAAAAATACAGTTATGCCAGAGGTTTAACTGCAACTTAACAGCATAGTGTTATGTTTCTGTAATGTGGGCAAGAAGACCAGATTTTAAAGTTAAAAATGGATGCTTTTATGCAGTAGAGAAAAAAACTTGCAAATTAATTTATTCTAGAATCCATTTGTATTACTATTTTTCTCCTAGAATAATGAAATCAATAGGAGGAAGAATTTCTCAATATAAGTAGCAGATCTTAATTCTTCATACAAAATGTTGAAGTTTACTTCACTGAACTCTAGTCCATGGCAATAAAATCTTCTTAACATGATGACATATGCACTGATAATTCCACACATGGCATGTTCAATATCTACTGCAATTGTACATAGAGTCTGGTTTATTTTACTTCTTCCTCAGAATTGCCTTGAAAAGTTACAGTATCAAACCAAGATTAATGAAATGCAAAAGCCTGCAGAAGCAAAGGGAACAAACTGTCTTAAGTGTAGAAAAAAATCTATTGTAACATAACTGCTGCAGTGATGGGTGTTAAGTGAACAGAACCTGGGCGTGCAGCTGGAGAAGGATGCCATCATTTCAGTCCTTTTCAGAAATATTGAGCAAATGTTGTGGACCTACTACTATGGCCTACATAGAGTCCTCCTAATTTCCAGACTCCTGCTAAACTCCACTAAACTACCTCTCTCTTAACCTGACCAAAAAAGGACGAAAGTACTTGTGTTGGTTTTTCATCTTCATTGTAATAACCTGGTCATAACCTTAACACTGCATTATCAAGAGAAAAATATTGCATAAAACCATTTTGTGTTGTTGTTTTTTTCCCCCCTTTTTTTAACTTTATCTCCAACTATTTCATTTTTATAAGTGAAAGATTCAGAATTTTATCTGTTTTCGAGGTCACTCAAATAATAAAATTATACAAAATAATAAAAATAGCAAAAGTACGAATCTATTATTATTATTATTATTATTATTATTATTATTATTACTACTACTGCTACTACTACTACTACATAGGCATTCATAGTCACAAACAGAATAGACACAATGAAACAGGAAAATATTATTATGGAGGGAAATTGGTTATTAAAATCAATGTGTATCTGAGTTAGAGAATTTTTACTCAGGTACTTTGATACATACGGGATTACTTACCCCTTGAAAATCTTAGTTTTTAGCATCAAGTTCTATTGCAGGAATTGCACTGAGCCAAACACACACTGTCTGCAACAGGTTTCAGCATTAGCTAAACTTTTTTAAGCATTTACACAAACCTGCAATTTAATCAACAAATAAATGCAAGAGTAGGCTTTTTTATAATGACACACAGCCTAATAAAGACACAAGCAAGGTTTAAAAATGGAGGATTTGCAAAAAGTCTTCTCATGCTACACTGCCCCCAAATTAACAATGAAATTTTATACCTTGTTTAGGTAGGTAGATTGTTTACAGTTATCATGAGGCTGATGGGACTGTTGCCCTCACTCAGTTCTTAGATTTAGTAGGAAGGGTATACATTTTCTGGAAGATCGTGAAAGAATGTTGTAAATATGATAACAACAGAAGGATTAACACAATATGTTTTCCGAAATACAAACCCATAAAATGAAATAAACTGGGCTTTATTTTGTTATTAGTTGGTTGGTTTTGGTTTGCTTTATTTGCCTATAATTTTAAACTGTGCAAAACGGCATGTGATGAACAGAATGATGAAAGCTACAACATGCATACTCCGGCATATGTTGTCAACTCTTTCAGGATTAGCTTGGGGAGACTGATTTCATCCTTGTGATATGTGGGGTTGTAATAAGTTAGCATCATCTACACTCAGAATTGCCTGTCTGATGATGCTAACAAACAGCATGGATGTTAGGTGCCCAAGGCTGTAACAGCATTTCACTTGTTTCACTTGCTGTGCTGCCTACAGCAAGTTAGCACCTGACATACCTAACCAAGCAAAAGCAAGCAGTTCATGGGATTCAACCAACAAAGTAAAAATAATAACATGTATATATTAAAAAAAAAAATCCAAAACCAACCAAAAAAAAAACCCATACACCCAACACCCTGGTCACAATAAAATTATTCCATTTGGATATTGCTGTATTATTTTTTTTCCCCCTTTAGACTAAATTTACTGTCACTGTAAAATACATTCTTACGTTTTCCACTCCTTGGAAAATATTGTAGCTACATTTTAGGCTGTTCAATTCTCACAAAAAAATTTAGATACCTTTGACATGAAATTTAGCTATCACAGCTTTAGTAAATTGCCTCTAAGTGCTTATGGAACATTAGCAGCCCTGGCACCATTGACAACCTGTATTATAACAAAGGGCAAGTTTTTATTCCAAGTTGTCTGGTTACAACAAAACATCTTGAAATAACCGATGACCTGATAGCACAGTATTTTACATGAGTATCTGATGCTCTATGTCCTTTTACTTGTATATATACAACAAAAGCCTCCTGATATATTAATCCCGAAGAATATATTGTAAATTTAAAAATTCAGCTCTTAAATACATTCTTCCACAGTTGTTTCCTTCCTATGCACACACCAAAAGACAAATCTCTCCTCTAGCTGTGGAGTCTTCCTTTAAGTTTCCTGGGGAAGTTTAGATAAATTTTCAGCACTGGAAATCTCAGTCTCCTCTAGCCAGGAAGCTTCTTTTCTGGGGACTAATAGTAAATATGAACAGTTACAGAGTCCTTCTCATTACTTTCAACATTCTTGTCCCATCTGAAGACAAAAGGATCCAGGAGTATACTTTCTTGGTCATCAACTTGCCTATTCTTCAGCTCATAGGCAGCCTGCAAAATGGTAAAACCTCATTCTGCTTCAGGAGTTGGAGAAATTTTGAAGGTTTCACTTCATGAAAATTCCCTAAGTGTTCTGACTTAACTGCTTTAAACCATCTTCACCAGTCTTGTAGTGATGTTACTGTGCTATACCTAATGAACAGTTGTTCCTAGAAAACCAGAGGAACCTGGACAGGCTGGAGAAGTGGATGAAAAGCTGGACATGAGCCAACAATGTGCATTTGCAGCCCAGAAGGCCAACCGCATCCTGGGCTGCATCAGAAAAGTGTGGCCAGCAGGTGAAGAGAGGGGATTCTTCCCCTCTGCTCTGGTGAGACCTCACCTAGAGTATTGGGTCCAGCTTTGGAGCCCTCAACACAAGAAAGACATGGACCTGTTGGAGCGCTTCCAGACGAGGGCCACAAAAATGATCAAAGGGATAGAGCACCTCTCCTATGAATATAGGCTGAGAGAGTTGGGCTTCTTCAGCTTGGAGGAGGCTCTGGGGGGACCTTTCAGAGGTCTTTCAGTATCTGAAAGGTGTCTATAAGAAAGCTGGGGAAGAACTGTTCACAAGGGCAAGTAGCAATAGGATGAAGGGTAATGGTTTTAAACTAGAAAACAGGAGATTTTTAGGAAAAAATTCTTCAATATGAGGGTAGTAGATCACTGGAACAGGTAACCCAGAGAGGTAGTGGAGGCACCTTCCCTGGAGATATTCAAGGTCAAACTTGATGGGGCCCTGAGTGACCTGATATAGTAGTCCCTGCTTACTGCAGGGGGTTAGACTACATGACCATTAAAGGTATCTTCCAACCTAACACATTCTATTATTTTATCATCAAACAGTTGCTACTGAAGTATTACAGAAAGTGTTGTCACAGGTGATGCCTATGATTAATTTTAATTTTAATTCTATCAGTGAGATTTTCATGTAAAAAGCATTCTGAGATCATGCTACTCAAGTGACAATGTGAGAAAGACAAACATATTTGCAGTAAAGTACTGTTTACTAAAACGTGTACTACTTAATTTGTAGGAGGCCTTCATCATGGCCAGCAAACATGCTGAGAGAATAGATTAAATTAGACTAGTCCAGCTGTAAGAGACCTAGAACAATCACCTAGTTCAACTGCCTGACTACTTAAAGACTGACCAAAATTAAAGCATATTATTAAGGGCACTGTCCCAGCACCTCTTAAACACTGACTGGCTTGGAGCATTGACCAGATCTCCAGGAAGTCCGTTCCAGTGTTTGACCAACCTTTCAGTAAATCAGTGGTTCCTAATATGTGGTCTGAATGTCCCCTGATGCAGCTTTGGACCAGTCCCTTCTGTCCTATTACTGGAAACCAGGGAGAATATCTGCTAAGCATTTTCTGAAAACAATGTCAGAAATAAATCCAAAGGAATGTTACTAACAAATTATGAAATTTAATGAAGTGATGGTGAATCAGTTCAAGTTAATTCTGAAAGAAATAAGATTGTGATGTTACCTTTATTCTTGTTTGCTTCTTTTTAACACTTTCATGTTAATATTATGTTTTCTAGTACTCTCATCTCTTGTGGTAGAAGAGCTATGACGGAAAATAGCTAGATGTGCTAAAAAACATTCCAGCATATAAAAGGTCCTCTGTGGTAGACTAGAGATTCATGAATGTTCACACCATCAAAACCTCTGACTGATTGATCATGCCAAAGTGATTTTCAGTTGCTGAGGTGTTCACTTTCATTGTGTGTGACTCATGAAGGGCTGAGTGTGTCACTCCACAAACAAAACCATCAAGTCTCTGGAGTTTCAGTTTTCCTGATTTTGGTTTAAATTCCACTTTTTTTTTGGTGTTTTATTGTTGTTGTTGTTTGGGGGTTTTTGGAGGGGTTGTTTCTTTATTTGAAATAGCATGTACGTATTTGTATAAAACTTTCCAGAAATACCAGCAATTTGATTTTTGGCATGAATATGAACACGGGAAGGTCAATGAAAAAAAAAAAGATCCCTTCCATGGAAATTTAAATTGACCCACTGGGAGAAGAAAACATAATTAAAATATCCACATCCTGCACTAATCAAACTGAATCTATTCAAACTGAATAGAGAGGACAAAGGAAAATGCTGTTCTGCTATCCAATGGAGAGAAAAAGTTACTGACAGATGACACTGTGAAGGCCAAAGCGTTTAATGTCTTTTTTGCATTAGTTTTAATTAAAAAGGTCAACAATGAGGAGGTGACTAGCATAATTAATACAAACAACAAAGGAATTATTTCAATTAAAAATACAGACAGAAAAGGTTAGAGAGTACTTAAGTAAATTAGTTTTCAGAACAGATGTGCCTGATTAACTTCCTCCTAGCATATTTAGAGAACTGGTAAAGCCATCTCAGAACCATGTTGTCATCTGAAAATCAGTCTGAGAAGGACACATGAGATATCAGTACAATGGAAAAAAATAAAATGCAATATTCATCTTTAAAAGAGTAAGGAAGCAGGAGCTTAGGAATAACAAATCCATCTGTAGGCTATTAAGTCTCAAAAAAGTTGTAGAGCAAATGAACAACATGATTTGTAAGTAGCTGGAAATACAAAAAGGAGATAAGGAACAGGCAAAATCAGTTAGTTAAGAATTAGTCAATCCTTTAAGAACAAATCATGTCAACAGAATTAAATCTCCATAAAATGGTAACAGACCTTGTGGAGAGCTGAGTGGCAAGAAACAAAGGTGAAATGGGAGCAAGAAAGGTGAGTTGCAAGCAAGGTCATTTGTCTTGCTCTTGACTCTCAGAAAATTCTCACACATCCGAAAATAGAGAAAAAGGGAAAGCTTGTGTAAGTGGTGCTAATATAGTGTGGATGCAAAACCAATTAGATAACTTTACATATAGTGTAGTCATGACTAAGCTATTTCTAACAATTTATTTCTTTTACTATTTTTTTTCCTCTGTCAGGCCTGTTTAAAATTTTAATAATAATGTCAGTGATGGAGAGGGTGCTTACTGCATTTTAAAAAGACACATTACTGGGCCTGCTGCTGGTGTGTTGGAAGGTCAGTTAGAACGCAAAATTCCTAAAGGCAGAAACAATCTGTACAAATGCAAGGTACAGAACAGCTGGGCGGGTAGAGATTTTTCAGGAAAGGATCTGGAGATCCAATTTGGAAATCTTTCCATTGCAAGAAGCATATCCTTAAATATGTAAAACTTAAAACTACCTGCAGGATATAAGAGACCAATTTTCTGCTTTGCTCCAGTTTCAGGAAATACTGAGATAGGCTGTGTCTGTCCTCTTTTGGGTAGCTCAAATTGATATGAATAGACAGGAAAAATTCCAAAGGAGAGATATCACGAGTCGGCCCAGCAAGGAAAGATCTGAGATTGAACAACCTGAGATTCTTAAAGCTAAAGAAGAGGAGGCAATCTTTTCATGTATAAAAGGTAGCTCTAAAGAGGAATATGTTGTCAGTGATAAAGAATTAGTGAAACTAAATTATAGCTAGATGTGGAAGATCCTTCTAACATTAAGGAAGGTTACTGAAACACTAAAACAAGTTGCTAAGAGAGCACTGGGATTCCCATCGTTGGGTGTCTTTAAGAAACAAGCATCTGTCAGAAATTACCTAGGCACAGTTGATTTTTCTTTGGAAGGGATAAGATCAACAACTTTATTTTTTTTCCTGATTTTTTTCTGGGGGGGTTGTTTCAAATTGGGGAAAAAAAAAAATTACTTTTTAAAAGGAAGTTCTGTAGTACTTTACACACAAAGTCTGCCAGAAATACTACCTGTATGTTTAAGAGCTACTATAAATCATTTCTGCAGAGTCAAGCCCTCACTGCTGTAATGCTATAGGTAGCTATCTATATCTGAAATTATAGAGAACTCTGGAATTCTTTGCTATTTTCTCAACCATTACTTGATCAGACCATTTGTTTTCAGACTGGAGAATAAATCAGGTTCAGACAGACTCAAATTTCACTGAAAAAATGCAAGAGTGATTTGAATATGGTATTTTAAAGCTCATGCATACAGTTTGAATATGAAACTCAAAAATGAGTATAGGAAATTCAGCTATGAAACTAGGAATGGCTACAAAAGCTGATGCTATTAAAAATACTTCCACACACAGAATGATGTGATAATGAGCCATACATCAGAAAAAAAAAATTATAGCAGACAATATGAACAGAAAGAATACTTAAACTCAAAAGGACACCTGTGCCAGCGTTAAAAATGATTTATTACATGAATCACAGGTCAGAGCAGACAATACATGCCTAAAAGAATAAACCGAGAAAGGGTCTCCTTTCATTCAAATTTGTGCTATTACTTGCATTTCTAAATCAGCGTATCGCTTAGCGCTGTAAAATTAACCCAAATTAGCATACTATAAACAGCGCTATTAAGAAATTTAAAAGCTTTGACTAAATGAAGAAAAATTCAAGTAAAGTCATCCCACAAATCTTAATTAAGGCTGGTGTCTTTGAAATACAAAAGGAAAACAAAAACAGAACCCTTGGACAAGTTGCTGCTATTCTCATGCAGGTCAAACAAAAAACTGTACTGCAGCTTTGTTGGCAACTAGTAAGTCAACATTTGCATCACCCAGTCAAGTACAAAATAACCCTTTCCTATGTGTGTAACCTATCCTCTCTGGCTTCACTTTTTCATCATAACTCCAGTATCACAGTAACCACATAAGTAATATATCAATCAACCTACCTACCTACCTATATATGCAGACATACAAATTACTTGAAGCAGACTGATACCTGACAGTACAGCATTCCATTTTAGAATGCTAATTGCATGCAACAAAATTTCTGGGTTTTGGTTGTTGGTTTTTTTTGTGGTGGGTTTTTTTTTTCCCAGTCAATTTAGATGTTTCTAAAGATTATCGACACATTCTTAATTTTTAACTTAAGTACACAGAATCTATTTTCAGAATATTTCAATCATTTCACAATTAGCAGATTTATTTATTTATTTGTTTTTATGACTACAGAATCACAGAAAGGGAGGAGTTGGAAGGGACCTCTGGAGATCAACTAGTCCAACCCCCCTGCTAAAGCAGGATTACTTAGAGCAGGTTGCACAGGATTGCATCCAGGATGATTTGAATATCTCCAAAGTACACTCCACAAGGTCTCTGGGTAACCTGTTTCGGTGCTCTGTCATCCTCAAAGTGAAGAAAATTTTTATTGTGTTCTAGTTTGGTCCCATTGCCCCTTGTCCTGTTGCTGGGTACCACTGAAAATAGTCTGGCCCCAACTTCTCGACATCTGACCTTTAGATATTTATAAATATTTATTAGAATCCCCTTTCAGTCTTCTCCAGGCTAAACAGACCCAGCTCTCTCAACTTTTTCTAGTAAAAAGAGATGCTTCAGTCCCCTGATTGTCCTTGTAGCCCTCTGCAGGACTGTCTCCAGAAGTTCCCTGCCTTTTTGACCTGGGGAGCCCAGAACTGGACAAGACACTCCAGAAGTGGCCTCACCAGGGCAGAGTAAAGGGGGAACAGAACCTCCCTTGATCTGCTGGGCACCCTCTTCTTAATGCACCCTAGGATTCCATGGGCCTTCTTGGCCACAAAGGGCACCTTGCTGGCTCATGAAGAACTTGCCTACCATCAGAATCCCTGCAGCACTGCTTCCCAGCTGGTCAACCACTACCCACTACTGGTGCCTGGGGTTATTCTTCCCTAAGCGCAGGACCCTACACTTGCCCTTGTTGAATTTCATTAAATTCCTCTGCACCAAACCTGTCCAGGTCTCCCTGAATGGCAATGCAGCCTTCTGGTGTACTGGCCTCTCCTCTAAGTTTTGTATGATCAGCACACTTGCTGAGGGTACACACTGTCCCCTTCATCCACGTCACTGATGAATATGCTGAATAAGACAAGACCCAGTACTGGCCCCTGGGGCATGCCAGTAGCTACAGGCCTCCAACTAGACTCTGTGCTGCTTATCACAACCTTCTGAGCTCTGCCATTCAGCCAGTTATCAATCCACCTTACTGTCCACTCATCTAACACCCACTTCCTATGCTTGTCTGTGAAGATGTTACAGGAGACAGTGTCAAAACCCCTACTTAAGGCAAGGTGAACAATATCCCCTGACCTCTCATCTACCCAACCTGTCCTGCCATCATAGAAGGCTATCAGATCAGTCAGGCATGATTTCTCCTTGGTCAATCCATGTTGACCACCTCCAATAAATTTCTTTTCCTCCACCGGCACATTGATAACCCCCTGAATGAGCTGTTCTACTGGCTTGTAGTTTCCTGGGTCCNCTACTTAAGTCAAGGTGAACAATATCCACTGACCTCTCATCTACCCAACCTGTCCTGCCATCATAGAAGGCTATCAGATCAGTCAGGCATGATTTCTCCTTGGTCAATCCATGTTGACCACCTCCAATAAATTTCTTTTCCTCCACCGGCACATTGATAACCCCCTGAATGAGCTGTTCTACTGGCTTGTAGTTTCCTGGGTCCTTCTTCTCACCCTTTTTGAAGACCAGAGTGACATCAGCTTTCCTACAATCCTCAGGCATCTCTCTTGTTCTCCATGACTTTTCAAAGATGATGGATAGTGGCGTAGCAATAACATCTGCCAGGTCCCTCAGCACTCCTCTGTGCATCGCAGCAGGGCCTATTGATTCCTGGATGCCAAGTTTGCCTAAATGTTCTCTAACCTGATCCTCCTTAACTAAGGTAAGGTCTTCCCTTCTGCAGACTCTCTCCTGCCAACAGGGTCTGGGATTCCCGAGGGCCTTAGCAGTAAAGACTGACTCAAAGAAGGCATTCAGTAACTCCACCTCTTCAGTATCCTCTGTCACCAGGGCACCCACCTTATTCAGCAACAGGATAGCCTCTTTTATATCCTTCATCAAAATCACATTAGAGAAGATAGGAAATTGCGAGCAATATCTTTACTTTTTTTTTTCTATAAACCCACAATTTCCTTCTACTTATCTTTATAAATTACCATGCTATATGACTACTGCAGAAAGATTATGTTTAACAGGTGGCAAACGCTATCAAAGAAAATACCTGGTATTTAAGATACAGTAATAATCAGCTCTGCTGTACAGGCAAGCCTCTGAAATTCAACATATTTTGTTCTGCACTGATCTACATCAATATAATGTTATACTGAGTTCCTCCTAGTCAAATACCTGATAAATGAATCAGTTACAAGAAGTAATTGAGTATAAAGCAAGCCTCTGAACAGGTTTCCATTGCATTTGTCACTGCAATAAATGAATAAATCTTTCAAATCACTACTTCTGGTGCATTCTCAAAAACCCTCATCATGCAACCTGACTTACAGCATTCTGAGATATAGGAGGTTGCTTCTTGACAAACAACAAGCATGCTAATTGTCTTGCTTTGCCTTTCATCCTCAGTAATTACTTTTGTTCCATATGGTGACAAGCTAAGTGCCTTCTATTTCCATATAAAAACCAGCATCAGCTCCTGATACCAAAACTGCCCACATTTTGTGTCATGCAAAAAGTTGGATTACCACATCCCATGCACATGTGTGGGTTAGGCAACATCATGACAACTTTTGCTAAATTTTCCTTTGTCACTATTACAGTTGAGCCCAATAGATAAAAAGAGTGGAAAATAAGGTGTTAAATAAATGTTTCTTATCTTTTTCACAGGATTGCTGGGCTTCTCAGTTCTCTGTGCCCTATGCAGAATAATGGGGACCGACTGTTCAGAAAACTGACTCCATTCAACAACCAATTCTGACTCTTGCCTGTGGAGCTGGCAGGGGCAAAGGCAAGAGCAGAAAGAGCAGGAATGTTAAGCCAGTTGATAATAAAAAAACTGTTCCCTGTACCCCTCTGGCTTCACCGTATACTTATGCTAATTTAAACATGTCTTCTCGCATAGACCTATTTATCTATTTCTTCCTTCCGTCAAAGTTACAAAAATGGAGCTAAAATAAAACAAGAAAATATGGAAAAAATCCTGATGCATACAATAACCCATGAAAAGCCTTTTTATGCTTGCTTTAGAGATTTATAAACAAAGAGAGGAAACTGCCACTTTCAGGCCTCTCTGTCAAGAGGAAAAAAATAAAGCTGCATGTTAAAAGTTTTAAACACCATTTTCTTCAGTACTAACCTACAGTCATTGTCATTTCAGCTAATTCTAAAAGCAAATAGATTCCACCCAAATAATTTACTGCAAGTCTGGAATACAGACAGACTGTCCCAAAGGTTAATTTCATTTTCCCCAATTTAACTCGCTTTCTAAAACCCTCACAATTTTGAATGAAGATCTCAGGAAACAGATTGCTAAAGTATGAAAGAGCTTTATTAATTTTTTTTAATCATGTCCAACACTTAGGTAGAAAGAACATTCAGGAATAAGCCAGTGACTTGCTGTTAAGGTAGAGTTAAACTTTTCATAACAGGTTTTCTTTAAAATAAAACAAAACAAAACAAAATTATCCCAGGCTATTTTTAAAATTTATTTTAAATTAAAAACTTAGCTATAAACGTCTGATTGTGAGATGAACAACCAAAATACTGTGAGATTCAGCTAAAGTAGGCAGCTAGTAAATTAAAATAACTTGAATGTGTCTCAATATGTAAACAGGGCTTAAATAGTAAACACATGGTGAAAAATTGAAGATAAACAGTGAATTTAATGTTTACCTTCTTTGTAATATAGCAATCTAAGGAGTAAAAACAATATGCAGATAAGATTACGTACTTTGCCACTTACTCCATTTTTAAATCACACAAATTTCATACTCACCCTGTGCCTCAGTTTACAAATCATTACATTATTAGGTAGTGTTCCATCTTCCCCTTAACTTGACCTCAAGTGCATTTTTCACCTTGCAATATAAATGCAGCCTCAAAGCACCATCCCCTATTAGACTATCTTCTCTCCCATCCAAGTGTGCAGCTCTCAGACAAACACACGCACAAAAGAAACTTCTTCGGCAAGAGAAACAATGCAAAGATCAGACTGTTACTCTGGTGTTTTGAGACCCTCAAAGCAACAGCAACCGAACAAACTCTCAACACACTAGCAGGTAATACTTTTTTCTTTTTTTTTTTTTCTCTTATTTTCCAGTCTTTATCTATAATTATTCAGTTGTAACTCACAGGAAAAGAGAATTTTACCTAAAATGAGACTCCTAACAGGGTTTAATAAGACTCCTGAAAATCATCATAGGCTTTTCCTAAACAAAGGGTGAACCTGGAGCTGCCATATCTGAACTTAGTGCTAATGGTTTGTGTCTTTTGCACTTTAGGGCTAAACTGAATATTTTATAGAGAATCGGTGTAGGAAACTCTTGAGGGAAAGTAGCCTAGGAGATTCCTATGAATCAATGTTTCCTTATGTATATTTATTTCTTCTCACAATGCTCTGAAAAACTGCAGGTTTTTTGGGTGGGTTTTTTTTTTTTGGGGTTTTTAAATCAAAGCTTCTCTTCTTCCCTTAAATAAAAGGCCAAAGCAAGAACAGATTGTGAAGCCTTTATATTCATGAAGAGAAAAAGAGAGGTTAATTCAAAATTCTATGGTCTGTTGAACCCAATATCCGCATGTTCCCCAAAGCAACAACAAACGCACCACGGAAACTCAATCAAGGCATCAAACCCACTCCAGCAAATGTGTTGTGCCAACCCATTATTAATGTTGCCTCTCAGGGAAATTCTATATCAGCGTGAAGTTGCTGAAAATATTTTTCATAAATTCACATTATACCAGTTCCTTGACATTAAATGCCAAAGATGCCAAATTAGGAGACGCCAGAGAGAGGGGAGAGATTCAAGGATGAGTTCTGTTAACAGAACCAATCTGATGAACAAACTGCAAGCATGTTCAGAAAGGGTTTAATACACTGACACTAGCTGTTGGTGAATTTGACAGGTTATAGATAAGTAAGTTGTCCTTGTGAAGAGAGCTTCTGTGGATTCGTTTTCCTGTATCCCTCCCCATGCCAATCACAGGAACAGGAATGAAATATCGGTGAAGGAACATTGCTGAATTAAGCCATTCAGCACAAGAGTATGGAGCTTAATTGTGTTCCCTTGCATCTTTTCTTACTGCCAAATAAAAACACCATTGTCCTTGCTGAAGGATTCCTTTTCATGTCTCAAGGATCTCTGCCAACCTAGTTGTGAGAGTGCACACTGAGTGCCCAAGTGGAAGCGAGGCGATCTCACGTCTTCAAATTTATCCCTTCACCCTCTTTCTTGTCAATGGAATTTGAATGCAGAGAGCATGGCTGAACACACCGAGAAAGTTCATTCAGTAGGTGGCTGCACCACNTAATCACAAGAAGGGACGGGAAAAAAAAAAAAAAAAAAAAAAAAAAAAAGTAAAAAAACCCCAGTAGTTTTACAATTTGGATGCAAGCTACATTGAAAGCTCTGTGCGCATGTCTTCTCAATGAGCTTACTAAATGCATGTTAACTGCATTCCTGCCTCACAACCCTGGAGTACAAATCTTATCGGAGGTGATAATGCAAATGTCCACTTCCGTAGATGAACAGCAGCAGCAGGTGGGAGGGGGAGGAAGAAGGGAAACGCTTTCCATAATGTGACCTAATTAAAACTGCACATTATAAAGGAAATTGATGGCACAAAAGTTCAGATATTAAATACATATTTTTAAAGATTCAAAGTCATGTTGGGATGTGGGTATTCATTAGCAGGCTCTGTGAGACCAGGGAACATTAGAAGAAATTTTGCAGGAATTTTCTGTAATACCAGCAACTGAATTGCTCTGAAATCCCACAGTGGTTTTTTTTTGTTTGTTTGCTTTTTTAGGAAAAATGTCATTCAATAAAACAGCAGCAACAATGAAACGTGTTGCATCTGAAGCTGTCAGAAGTCATTATGGCTATCATCTGGTTATCACTGATACAATAAATCTATCACACATACAAGTTATTTCGTAATCAAACTCAAATTTTAAACAGGTTGTTGCTTTTTTTCCTTAAAAGAATACATGACGTGAAAACATTTTCACTGAGGTGAAAGCAAACAGTGACTTTGCTGAAATATTAAATAGCACACTGAAGTATGAAAAACACAATACGGATAATTCATTCAGTAGGAGAACAAATAGAATTCTGTATTCATTTCTTTAAATGTCTGCAGTGAAAAATCAGCTCTTGGCATGTGTCATGCAGCTGGGACAAAACCAGTCTGTAATTTCATTCGGTGCTCCAGTTGGATTTGATTTCCTAACACCTCCTGCAATAAGGACAAACTGTTGTTTTTGCAGAAGTCTGGGCAACTAACCCTACAGAAAGCCTCTAAAAACATACTGGTTGTGAATGGAGGAAACTGTGAAATGCACAAGCCAACAGTTTTATTTGGTAATAAATTCAATCTTTTGGTATAATTGCCATATGGCACATGATTTTCTTTTTTTTTTTTCTTTTTTTTTTAATGTTTAGCAGTTTTTCATTAGAAATTAGTGTTTTTCTTTTCTTTTTAAAAATCCCTTTATTAGGTTAAATGTGCTTTTCTTACTTTCCTTTAAAGCCCAAGGGTCTGACAAAGGTAAGTGCATATTCTAAATATCCTACTAGGTGGATGTATATTTTGTTCAAAATCTTTTCAAGAAGAAAGCAGTATCCAGATGAAGATGGACCAGAACCGAGACCGTAAATTAAATCAAACACACAAAAAATGAGATTTATAGCACATTTTCTCCCTCAATCTACAGCTCATTTATTCTAAATACCTCTTCCTAATGAGTAATTTTCTGGATGTCACCACAATTTACTAGGGTCAGCAACATATTTAAATTAGTTTATTTGGTCAGAAAAGAGCAATATAACCTGGCATACATCAAGAAATTCTTAATTTGGCTGTACTCAGGGACAAAAACATTGCTGCTGCAGTAGAGACGTGGCAAGCTGGAAGTAAAGTATCCTTTTTGACTGCATAAATGAGATTTCTAAAAGGTGATGAATAAATATGGATCTAGCACAATTCTTCCAAGGAGGATATTACGATACCAGCTGCTAACTTTGAGTGCTTGTATTCAGATGGTGAGAAGTATGAACCGAGATCCAGGCTAATCTGCATGTATCAGGCAACTTGGTTACCAGAAGAGAAAAGTCCTGTCCCTTGGTTCTTACTCCGTCTTTGCACCCAAGGAAGGAGAACAAAGACAGGAGAGTGAGACAGCTTTCAGCTTCTGACTCCCCGCTTCTACAGACTAAAACCAGAAAAGGTATCCCAGGCTTAGGTTTTTGCTCCTAGTTTCCTTGTTGTGCATGACAAAACTACCATTTCCATGGGGGTCTAGGTTTTCCCTGCACTGGAGAGAAAGGGAAATTAAAAATCTTTTAATGAGAAAGCTATCCTGTTAATGCTAAGAACCAAATCTGAATCGAGGAAAAACATTGTATGATTTCATAGGTCTGTAGTTCCCCGGTCATGACAATGTGCAGCATATTAACAGTAAGGAAGCTATTTCTTTAAAAGAAAGCATCAGAATACTTTAGGTAAAATCATAACTATCCTAATTTCTCAGTTCAGTGGGAGTTTTGGTATGTGCTAAACTTGCACTAAAAATGAGTTATGAAACTAGCTGTCATATAGGCCATTTTCAAAACATGAATAATTCAAACAAGTTCCTAATTTTTTTTCCTCAAAAAATATTAAACTCTGTAGCTTGTACAATTAATGCAGCTGAAATAGAGAGACTTTAAAAGCAACCACTTATTCTATACAATAACATTTCATTGGAATTTTTATTGTGTTTATTTTCATGGATCTCAATAGACAATATATCCTGCACAAAGAAAAAATGTAATCCATTTTACCGACAGTGCACAGTCAAAAGAGAGATGGAGAGTTTGCACTTCGCATGTTGTGAATGAAAATTGAGAATATATGTAATAAGCATCTCTAAACCTTAATGAGTTATTGAGCTGTGTGTCTCCTAGTGTGTCAGTGATTCTTTTTAATTTATTTTCCAGTTTCTACACAACTTTTCTGTAGGAAAAGAAAGCCCAAATGAAATTAAAGTGAAAATACACAATGAAGTAAAATTAATAAAAACCAAATGCTATTGAAATTAAAACCCTATTTGCCCCAGGGTAAATGCATGGCGAGAATCAAACCAAGAGTGACTATGGCAATGAAACTCCATCTAGAATCATCCCTGGGACTTCCAGAAAGAAGGTACTCATAACAGCTATTCTCTCCAGAGGCATATGTACACACAGAGGCAGGAGTGATAGCTGCTGCTTAAAATTCTGAACATTTTTTAAACATCAAAGGCAAATAATTTTATTTCCCCCCCAAGATTAAATCAAGGAACTCAAACAAAATATGTATCACAGTTCTTCCAGCAACCACAGGTTTAGCAAAACCCTGGCTCAGGATTTGTAAGAAAACGTCTAAGTAACAAATAGGAGTCAGAAATAAGTATGTGTATATTGGATAGATATGTAAATACTGCCAGACAGATTGAAAAAATATCTAAAAGTCTGTAAACAAAAGCTGTGGACCAAAGACTCTGTTCAAATGAATGGCAGAGTTTGGGAAACCACAATCAGGTTACCTTTTCCACCACAGGCTTCCCATGTAATTTCTGCTAAATGGCTTAAGCAAATTATTTTGTGGACCTTTCAGTCCTAGAGCTGGAAGTCACCTCTGCCTATAAGAAAACAATTCTTTCTATGTTTATAACATGTTCATGTCTTCAAGATCCACAGTGACAGCAGTATCACAAAACAGTTCTGCCACTTAGCCATCTTCGCCACTGAAAAGCTCTTCTAAACATCTAACCTAAAAATCCCTTCCTTCTATTTCAAATCTATATTTCTTTCTTATCTAATTTGGCTTATTCATATACTCAAGTGACCTTAGGATAGAGACATACCACACATGAGCAGAGCTACATCAATGAATCATGTCTAATTGCACTTAACTCTTAGCCAATTAACACTGGCTAAGAGTATTCACACACTATTGAAGCCCAGAGGATGTGCAGTGACCATGAAACTTTTGTAACTCAATGATGTGTCTGACCTGGGCATGAAATCCATTCATCTGCCTTCTTAGGATGGACTGCTTCCTTCTCTAGTCCATCCAAACCCATGAAGGAGGCTTGCTAGATCAGTTTCGGTTGTAACCACTCCTGCGTCACACCTAACAAATCCGGCATTGTGCATGAATATCTGTTGCTGTTTCAGCTAAAAGGTTAGGGGACATATTCTGAACTGGACCAGAAGACAGCTTTCTTGATGGGAATCAAAATGATGAGTGCTTCCCACTTTCTCAGGGAGATATTCATGCACAAGTAATATGACCTATACAGTAAAATAAAGTGGAATTAAACAAAGAAAAGCTTGACCTTCTAATAGCATCTTATTCCTACATCATGGTTGTGTTCAAAAGAGAACAAATAAGAGGTGGTTGGAAAAGTAGGCTAATCCTCTAGAGTCACAAACTACAGCTCGTAGTCAAAGACCACTTGCATACATTCAGGTAGAATGACTAAACCAAAAAATAAATTTAAAAAAAAACCCAAACCAAAACCAAAACAATAAACCAACACTTATTCCCATAGTGATTAGGAAGCATTTGTTGTCATTGTCCCAGAAATGCAGACCACCTTGCCACTGCCTGTGTGTGTGGTACAGTCCTGCTGTCATGGAGCTACTGCACTACCGTGCAAACCTTGGTAGAGCCCTGTCGGCAAAATATCAGGGAAGATTTCCTAATGACACCAAGTCTGCCAGACTTGAAGATGATCTCCCGACAAAAGTGGCTTAAACACAGACATTTAGCACACATGAGATAGATTCAGTCAGACTGCTAGAAAGCAGAGACATGCAAAGGGCAAAAAGGCAGGCACATAACTTTTAATATCTTTCTTCTATTCATCCTGAAATAAGCTAAATCTTCTAGTGAAATTGTACAATAATAATAATAATAAAAAAGAAAAGTTCTAGAAAATGCTAATAAATAAAACCTCAAATATATGTTCCCACTCAAACTTTAACATAAAAATCTAGTCCCTCTGTTGGGTTTTTTTTTTCTCTACTTCGTATTCACTATATATTTGGCTACACAGGTTAAATTTCATCCTTTGCACTCAGTCTAACTTAACAACTTTTTTACACCATCCTGAGTATCTCACAAAGTCAACTTCCTGAAGTATGTGAAGTTGCTTTTACGAGCAACTTATCAATGAAGAGATGTTGTGCACCTTTACGGGCTTCCAGAGATCCTGCTGGCTTACACACACGCTTTGCAGTAACTGCATAAAAATACAGACACTTAGGTCGGACAGGAGCAATTATGCAGTAGACATTGAATATTAAAGCACAAATTAGATGATGGCATTAAAAAATTGCCCCCAAACACCTTTCAAAAAGGAAAATAGAAGACATTCCACAAACATTTTTTTGTGATAATCCACAGATCTCAGCAGTTAGACAAAGGCACCCCAATGTGATATCTCATGTCATGTCACAGCTTTCTGTCTTTCTGCTCATGGCAGTCCACTGGGAAAAGCTTCTTTTTTTTTTTTTTCTTTTTCTCATGGTTTTGCTACATTTCAAGAGAGGTGAATGAAGAATGAAGTTAGTATCCCATGGAGGTTCAGTATGTTTTAGAAAGGTCTCTTCTTGAGCATATTGCCTCCTGTCACCGGGGTGACAGTACTGTTGCTGTTGAAAAAATGTTTTCATTATATTACACATACTATACTACACACATCAAACATGCACATATGTAAATCTACCTTTTAGTTCAAACCCATTGCCCCCTGTCTTTTCACTACATTCCCTGATAAAGTGTCCCTCTCCATCTTTCCTGTAGGGCCCCTTCAGGTACTGGAAGGCTGCAATAAGGGCTGAACAAGCTCAGCTTTCTCAGCCTGTCTTCATATGAGAGGTG
>VZTU01029225.1:72858-97227 GCA_013400835.1 Zapornia atra
GGTGCTCTGGCCCTCTGATGCTCTTTGTAGCCCTCCTCCAGACTTGATCCAACAGTTCAATGTCTTTCTTGTACTGTGGACTCCAGAGCTGGACACAGTCCTCCTGCTATGGGTCTCATCAAGGCAGAGTAGAGGGACAGAATCACCTCTGCTGGTCGGGTTGTTTCTGATAGAGTTGGGTTTCTAGGCTGCAAGTGCACATTGCCGGCTCATGTTGAGTTTTTCATCAATCAACACCCCCAAGTTCTTCTCCTTAGGGCTGCTCTCAATCCATTCTCCACCTAGCCTGTAATTGTGCTTGCCCCAACGCATGTGAAGGACCTTGCACTCGATTTTGTTGAACTTCATGTGGTTCATCCAAGCCGATCTCTCAAGCCTGTCAAGGTCCTTCTGAACGGCATCCCTTCCCTCCAGTGTGTTGACTGCACCATACAGCTTGGTGTTGTCAGCAAACTTGCCTAGGGTACACTTGGATCCCCCTAGCCATGTCTCCAACAAAGATATTAAACTGCTGGTTCCTCTACCAATCTCTGGGGAATGCTACTCATCACTGGTTCCGCAGAAGCCAGGTTGGATGGGGCTTTGGGAAACCTGGTCTCATGGAAGGTGTTCCTGCCCATGGCAGGGGGATTAGAACTAGACGATCTTTAAGATCCCTTCCAACCCAAACCATTCTATGGTTCTACAATTCTATGCATATTTACACATATTTTTGCATTAATGTTATATGCAATGTGTTATAAATTTTAAGAATGAAGAAAAAGTACTTTAAAGGAAAATATGCTAACAGTATTTCCCAACATGTTTAAAGAGTTATCAGAGTATTAATAAGTATGTATAATTACTCATGGAAATGAAATAATCATTAAAAAAATAATTACTAGCAAGGGCAGCTAGGTATTTTTTGAATGCACCTATTTGCTTTCCATTTGAAAACTGTGATTCCAAGTCAACCAATGGACTAATGTCTGTACCTGTTATATTTTCATTGATTAGTTTTCCTCTTCTGTGTGCATAAGCCATGAGGGAAGCATACTAAGGTTAATTCTGGTACCATTAAGTGATATATAATAAAACATAACATCTGCTTGAAGTGTGTATTAGAAGAAGAAGGTGGAATTTCTAATCAAAGCACTAGTTTTGGGGTAAATCTGAATTTACTGGTTCTGCAAAACGTTCTCAAAACTTCTACAGACTTTAAGATCCATAAACTTTTAGTGGTAAGTATCAGAGAAAATATAAAGAGAGAGGAACTTTTGAGTAGAATTGTTAAATGATTAGTCCAACATCTTATAGTAAGTTAAAGGCAAGTTAATTAAAATAATGTCTCCTTATTCCTTACAAATTCAGGCTGGGATTCTTCTGATCCTAAGACAGAACATGGACAATTTTTCACAGGTAGTTAGGACAAAATAAGCAACCTGAAAACACATTTTCTGTAGTATCTGTGAACACATCTACCTTTCTCAGCTGTCTTATGTTGGTCTATTGGGTGGAAGGTGCCCAGGCACTGGCAGCAGCACAAGCTGCAGGGATTTCTGTGAGGAGATGCTGGGCGTGCTGGGAGCTGGACACAGCTGGTTTCAGCTGGCTCCAGCCCACCCACTGCAGGGCATGGCTGAGCCCCCTGACTGATATGGGGAAAACAGGTTAAGAAAAGGCAAAATTCTTGTACAGGCAGCAAGAAGTGAGAGAAGTAACTGTAAGAAACAACATTGCAGACACCCAGGTGAGTGAAGAAGGATGGGGAGAAGGTGCTCCAGACACCATAGCCGTTTCCCCTGCAGCCCATGGTGAAGACAATGTCTGAGCAGATACCTACACTGCAACCTGTGAAGGACTCCATGCCAGAACAAGTTTGCCCTAAGGGATTGCTGCCCATGGGATGGACCATGCTGGGGCAGGGGAGAAACGTGAAGTGCAGATAAAAAGTGTTGTGAACTGACCAAAGACCTTATTTCCCATCACACTGCACTGCTCAGGGGTGTAGGGGAGATGTTTGTTTTTTTTTCTTTTTCACCATCTGATTTTATGTTTATTGGCAATATATTAATTTTCTTCCAGTTGAGTCTGTTTTGCCTATGACAGTACCTGGAAGCGATATCCCCATCTTTTGCATGACCCGTGAGGTTTTCATCTTGTTTTCCCTCTGTCCTGCTGAGGAGGGGGACTGAAAGAGCTTCTGGGTGGGCATCTGGCATCTGGCCAAGATCAACCCACCACACTTCATCACACTGAAGATTTTCACACTTTTAAGGTCTTTCTTTTGAAGACACCAGGAAGAGTCTCAGTTTCCACAAAGCTCAACAGTTTCACACCCAGAGCAGCCTTAACCTCATGAAGACTGATAAGCTAGATGTTCTGCCTCCTTTTTCTGAGGGCTTGATCTTACAGACACTCTCAAGCTCCTGTAGCAGATCAAGATCTATACAAAGTACCATTCTAAGTACCACTTAAAAAATAAAACCTGGCTGCAGGAAGAACCATTGGTCCCAATTACCCAGTAGTTCAAGCACTGATGTAGTATGTGAGAGGATACAGTTCAATTGTCTTTCAAGAGTATTCCAACTCCTATTGATAAGTAAAGTGCTGTAACGTCAGACAATGAGCTATGATAGGATATTTTTCATTCCTGCTGCTGAAACCATTCATAATGATGCATAACCCACCCCCTTCTCCCTGCTATTAGCTTGCTTAAGTAGCTCTCTCCTCATGGCAGTAAATTTTGCGGATTCCACCCCAGATGTGGCACTCTCCCTGTGCATTGCATGGATGACTACAGATCTAGCCAAGGTTCAGCCTCGGAGACGGATGGACATGCATGCAAGCTTTTGGCATTGCAAAGCTCAGGATACAGCCCTCGCTTCCTTTTTCACATCTCAGCATGACTGCTTCCTTCATGACTTACATTAGAAAAATAAGCACTGTTGTGAATTTAATGATGTCTTTGCCTTTCACTGACAACAGATTATGCTTGTTAAAGAGTTTTTTGTTTGCTATTGTTTTACATCTAGTTTCCAGCACTAGCTGTTTTTATACACTTCTTTCCATTCAACTGAGCAAAAAAGCTATAGTAGTAGCTTGAAAAAAACCCAAAAAAACCCCAAACTGCTTCTTATTCATTTTCCTCTACTGCCTGGGAAACAGATTTATGAAACACTATGAAACAGATATGAACTATTTTATATTACTGAATCTTCCCCTCCTCCACCACGGACCCCACATTTCCTGTTAACACTGGAAGGCGGGTAAGTCTGTTTATGTGAGCCAGGGCCCTCCTGAAAACAAGATTATAAACTTCAAGCAGCTATAGCAGAGAAATATTTATTTTGTTTAAAATAAATGGAGCAACTCTTGGATTATAACTGGAGTCATATGTTATAAATCAGCTTATTGAATAACACAGCCTTGGAACAATCACTGTTCTGGGACACAACCTTCTACTGCAGAGTGAAACTTCCACAAAAACAGCTACAGTCTATGTTGCTAATAATAAACATTGAAAAACTAGAAATGCTTTTACTTCCTTCTTGCTGGGCCTTTTTAAATGGCTTTGGGCCTAACCCTTAGGAATTACACAAGCCAGACATAAAATAAGAGCCATCACGAAGGTTAAACCAACAGGAATTTCTTTTATGTCCTTTCCTGAACCAGTGCTTTCTCTGGTATCATTAACGTATTATCTGCCATTAGTGGAGCTTACGCTTTTCATGCTGTGAGAACCTAAACTTCAGACTGAAATGCTAAGATGCTACATCTGTGGGATAGGACTCTCTTGTGCCTGTTAATAGTGTAAAGAAAAAAGCAGTACCAAATCTCATTATCATCAGAAGAGCAAGAGAGTCTCAGGAATTAAAAATAAAAATAAAATTAAAAAAAAAAAAAAGGAGGGTCCTTGCTGTCAAAACAGGGCCAGTTAGATACCCTGAATTTTTCACCACTCCAGACACGTCAATCAAAGATAACACAATGCAAGAATATCTGAGTGACACTTCAAGCTGCATTCATAAGCAACCTGCCTCATTCAAAGTCAATGAAGAGACAGGACTTACAAGCCCACACTAGAAAGTTATTGAAATGTGACTGACATCTCAAAGGAAAAGTGTCAACGGGATAGCATGACCCTGTGCTGAAACACTGCAAGGTTAATCAAAGTTATGGCAGTCAGGAGCTAGAAAGACCCTACCTTAGATTGAATTCTTGTAGTCACAGCAGTGAGTGGGCCACTATCTCCTTCTCGCTTCCTCTCCCACTGACATTTGCACCCCAAGTTTGTATCATTTGTCCACTCTTCCTTCAGTTTTGTTTTAGAAAGATATTGGTGGATGTCACGGGAGAGAAAATTTTCTACATCTGGGAAACTGTAGGTCTTCCTTTTCTTCCACTGGAACCCATTGTGCTGTTAACATATGATCTAAGATAGTAAATATATCATTGGGAGATTAAAAGAAAGTGCTACAAATTCTAGAGTTATTGCTCAAAAGAGAGTAGGTAAAGTCTGAGTTAAAGGATCAGTAGAAGTCCTCTGAGCTTCATGAAGCTATAAAGGGAGTAGGTAAATGCTGGTTTTTAAGGTTTTTTTAGCTCTGTAAGTCTCGAGAGTTCTTGACAATTAATTATTTACTAGTATCACATCAAGAAATACATCAGATGGACATATTTCCTTCTCTCACCACGCCACCCACCCCCTAATTTTCTAGGTCTATAAAGACAGTATTTTTTTTTCTCAATAATTTGTGTAAATATGTCAGTAACTATCATTTTTATTCAGTGCTATTATGGCTAAAATGTAGATCAGAACTATCCATTTAATCTTGCATCTAGGGAAGAACAACCCCATGTACCAGTATAGGTTGGGGATGGGCCTGTTGGAGAGCAGTGTAGGTGAGAGGGACCTGGGAGTTGTGGTGGACCATGAGCCAGCAATGTGCCCTCTTGGCTAAGAAGGCCAATGACATCCTGGGGTGTATTAGAAGGGGTGTGATTAGTAGGTCAAGAGAGGTCCTTCTCCCCCTCTACTCTGCCCTGGTGAGACTGCACTTGGAATATTGTGTCCAGCTCTGGGCGCCTCAGTTCAAGAAGGACCTTGAAAGAGTCCAGCATAGGCCCACAAGCATGATTAAGAGAGTGGAACATCTTCCTTATGAGAAAAGGCTGAGGGAGCTGGGTCTGTTTAGCTTGGAGAGGAGGAGAATGAGAGGTGACATTGTTAATGTTTATAAATATGTAAAGGGTGAGAGTCAGGAGAATGAAGCCAGGCTCTTCTCAGTGATGGCCAGAGATAGGACAAGGGGCAATGGGTGCAAGCTGGAGCATAGGAAGTTCCATATGAATGTAAGGAGAAACATTTTCACTGTGAGGGTGACAGTGCACTGCAACAGACTGCCCAGAGAGGTTGTGGAGTCTCCTTTTCTGGAGACATTCAAAACTTGCCTGGATGTGTTCCTGTGTAATTTACTCTAGGTGATCTTGCTCTGGTGAGGGGAGGGGTTTGGACTAGATGATCTTTTGAGGTCTGTTCCAACTCCTAACATTCTGTGATTCTATGATTCTAAGCATATTTCAAAAGTAACAAAGCTAGCAATACAGATAAATTAACAAGTAGCCAATGCAAGTTATGTTTATATGCTCATGGTTACAAAATGCAATCCTTAAGTAATTTAAGCAAGCATGACTTACTTTTATACTCCAAAAAAAAGGAATTCTCTGGTTTATTTTTTTCCTGGATGGCATCTTTTTGCTTTCTTGATTTTGCTTCATATGTTTCTTGTTTTGTTATTCTGTCAGCCCATAGCAATATCTCACAGATACAAATAGCACCTTCTTGACACTGCATATCATCAGCTAAAAATGCTGGTGGCCCTATTCTGTTGGTTTCATTCCCTGCTCCTCCTCCTTTTCTAGAAGGCAAACAGTCTAGAAAGTAAATATGCTTCTTCCCTAGAGCCTAAGGACCTAGAAATCTTTTTCCTTCCACAGACTCACTGTCTCATTTCTAAATCACTGCCTGCACTGAATGTCACACAACATTTCCATTATGGAATCAGTCCTCCAGTCAATTATTTAATTAAAGGAAAATTTAAGAAATAACACCCCTTTTTTCCTCCAGTAAGAAGAGTAATATGATAACAAAATATTTATTTATTTATTTATTATTAATTATTTTTAAAACCAATGATGGGAAAACTTCAGATGGGGGAAAGATCACCTTGGGAATATATTATATAAAACATGACCAGCAAGGACTCTTCTTTTAGGAAGAATAATGGTTTAATGTTTAATTAATCCTATCCATTTCTGCATTTATGGGAAGGCAGAGAAGAAGAGTCTGCTTTATAATGTGGAAAATTAAATATTAAAAACTTTGTGCCTATTTGACTTTACATTTTCTTGTTATGAATGGGTATTTTCACTTTATTTCACTTTCTTCAAACTACAAGAGACAGAAGCAATTACTGCAGCTCTGCTGAACAAAGGTATTCTCAATGTACCTCTGATACTGCCTTGCCAATCCCAAAACAAAACAAAAAATTAAAAACCATTTAAAGTATTAATGGAACCTTTAAAACTCACATTCAAAATGAGGCAGGTTACTCGAGATTAGAGAAGGCCTGGGAGAACTTCTGAAAAGCTGAACAAAGTTATGTGTTTAAGAAACTCAACAGATAAAATTCAGTGTAGACAAGAGGCAATACATCTGGGATGTAATAATGTGTATTGCCCCCATGTACAAATGGGTTCTAAATTAAGTGTGCCTATTCAGAGAAAAAAAGATGTGAAAAGTACTTTGGACAGTTCAATAAAACCATTTTGTTCCATGTACAACAGCCGTCAAAAAGTCCAACATTATTATTAAGGCCTGAAGAATTCAAAGTACTAAGCGAGAGAGCAATAATGAAAATAAAGCCTTTAAATACAGTGACCTTAAATAGTCTATGTTACTGCCTTGTCTCAAAAAGTCAAATTAGGAAAAAAAAGAAAGGTCCATTCAGAGGAAAGCAGCAAAATAATGAAGATGGTTAAAAATATGACAGCTCCTGAGAAGGGAGAAAGGATGGAGCAGAGGTACAAACAGCTTCTCTGAATCACTTGCCTAGCAGCCACTTCGGCTTCCTTCCCACTTCTGAACAGCACCTCTGAGAAGTGTCCCAGTGTCCCACGGCTGCAATAGCCTGGACTAGTTGCCACTCCAGCACTGAGCCCACCTGAGGCCCAGTCCCTGCGTCGATCACAGCCCTACCCACCCATGGTCACACACCCACTCCCATCCCCCACCCCAACGCTGTGCCTACAGATGTTTCCTCCCATCTCCACTTTTGACTCAGTTATCCTTCCTTTCCTATCCCACTCTGTTCACTACTTGCTACTTTCTGTTTCTCTTGTCTTTATAAAGGTCCTGGAGGTTAAACGGAGCCTAAATTGAATACAGTTTTAAGCTTCCAATAGTAAATCATCTCTCCATTCCACTGCTGAGTGCTTGATCTTTGTCTGGAGAGACGCAGCCCAGCGGGCTGCCAGCAATTGTCTGTGCACTGTGTTGTGCCTGATACTCTGAATCTGACTTGTTCAATTCACATTCAGACCCTGGTCTGACTACGAGATTAAAATCTGCTGTCTTGTCCCATCTGCTAGCAGCCACTTCTTCACCACCCAGTTTTGGGGCAAGGATGTCCCGATGTGCACTCTTCTTGCTCTGAACAGAAATATTATCATGATGGAACTTAAATTTAACATCGACTTAGTTAAAATTTGCATAGAAGACCTTGATCATGGGATCTACTCTGGCTCAGATTAAAATTATCCAGGAATGTCACATAGCCTTATTAAGAAAATATTAGTAGCCACATTTAGCTTTTTGTTTCTCAGTTTGAGTTAAACGTAGCAGGAGTGTCCATGTCACTGTTCCACTCTGGCCTCCTCCCTCTTGTTACTCAAAGAATGCTGCAGTGTCAATGCTACCTTTCCTCTCCCTGTGACCACTTAAACCCTGGACTTCTTATCTCACGCTCCCAGAGGTCTACTCCAGAATTTCTGGCAATTATTTTTCTCTGTCCTCATTGACTGCTGCCAATTTTCTGCCTTCCTCCATGCTGATTCTTTTTTGCCTCTTTCAATGGTCAATGAAGCAAGAACAAGAGCCCCAAGTCAGCCACCCAAGCACCTTTGCCGTAACCGCCATTAATTTCCAGCCAGTTCGCATTTGGTTTAGTGTTGCTGACCTTACATTATGCACCTGTTACGGACTGTGATGCCTGTGCATAAATGTCAAGGGACACAAACCTCTGTAAATACCCGACACTAATAGTAGTCCATCCAGAATAGGCACTGAGACAACTTTCATTTTATATTATTGCCTGTAAGTGGGACCTAGCATAGACGGCCCTGACAGGCTGCCTGGCGGCCTGAATTTCTAATTGTAACTTTCCTTTTGGTTTGCTCAGTGAAGTTAGGAGAGCTGTGTCCTTCTCCTCCCATCTGTAAAACACGGTTAGTCAAGGTTACCTCCTCTAAAAAGCTTTTAAATCTACTCAAACAAACGCCAAAGTAAGAGCTGGGTATTTATTATTTTTTAATCACTGAGAGGTTTTAAATGGGCCATTCTCACAGAGCTAACCCCAAGGTTATACTTGAGCTCTCCTGATTAACTGCTATTTTATAGGTATGTATAGTCAGTATTTTGTGTAAATATATTGGTTGCTGTGTCTCTCAGGTGTTCTGGCTAGGAAGCTAGATGTTTGGTTGTGACCCAAAACAAAGATTTATGACCACAAAGCACCCTAGCTTTTCCCAAAAAAGAAAAGGGCATCATTGTACAGAGGCTAACTCGGTACAGAATTTAGAAAATTGAGTTTTCTGGCAAGGAATTTATTATTACAGAAAACTTGAAAGAAAATAAAGGTTTCGGATCCAAACCAGATACTGCAGCCAATAATTTCAGGATCACACACAGGCAAGAAGTTGGCCTCCCTTCTAATGAAAGTCTATTAGGCATGCCGATAGACTGTGACTGGTTTTCTTACTATCTTTATTAATTAGGACCCTCAGGAAATCCAAAACTAAAAAAGAAGGTGAGACAGAACGTTTGCCAGAATTGCTGAAGCATGTGTCAAACCCCCTCAGTTTTAAGACATGTACACAAAACAGTAACATTTTATTTATTCCAGCACAACTGACCTTAGTGGAAAAATTCCACTGATTTCACATATCAGTTTACATTTAAGGGTAAAATGCTTAAGTGCCTTCTCTAATTGAATGGTTTTTATTACAAGTTCTGGTTTGTCTAAGCAGTGTGGTGTTCAGTACTTTAAAGATGCTGTACACTGATAGCTCAAACAAGTGAATTCTGTTGGAAGTTATGAAAAAGAGAAAATTTGATTTTTTTTTTTAATTTTATTGATTTTATTATTACTCCTTAGTTTTACAGTTTCCAGAAGCAGACACTACTCCTAACAGGCATAAAGATCAACAACTTCCGTGCTAACTAGGTTTTGTTTGGGGGTTTTGTTGTTGTTGTTGGGTTGGTTTTTTAATGTCTAAACAGTTAAAAGCACAAGGGGGTTGGAGAGAAAAAAAAATCTAGGGCAGAGGCTATGCCATTCTTGATTTACATCTGCTCAGCCCTGATAGCTCAATGATTACAGAATCCATTTTTAGAGCAAGTAATTCAGGGAGGTTGTTTAAAAAAATAGATACGCATTTCTGATCTGAAAAATTCAATCTGTTGTGACAAGAGCCAAAGGCAGCCAGACCTTTGAAGTACTGCCTTTACTTACACTGAAGTGGTACTCCCTTCCAGTATATAGAGTACCCAACAAACTCCAACAGGTTTTTAAGCATTAAAGCAAGCTTGTATTTGAACTAGCACTATGCCAAATATCTTGTAATGGGGAATACTCAGCTAAGTAAAACAGCAGACTTATGAAGAATTAAAATGGGCTCATCACAGAATCACAGAATTGTAGAGGTTGGAAGGGACCTCAAGAGATTGAGTCCAACCCCCCTGCCAAAGCAGGTTCCTTAGGACAGATTGCCCAGGTAGGCATCCAGATGGGTCTTGAATATCTCCAGAGAAGGAGACTCCACAACCTCCCTGGGCAGCCTGTTCCATAAAGGATATTCCCTTCAGTGTATCCCAAATTGTGTATCCGAAACCAACTTCTTTTCCCAAGGTTTGATTTCAGATGAACAGACTTGATCTGGATTGCAGCACACCATGTGCGGTACCCTCTAGGTTCCTCAAAAGTTTTCTTTCCATCACTTCTGCATTACTGCAGCACATCTGCTCCCTGCACTTTTCACCAGGTTCCTGTCCTCCGCTATGCTACAGGCTCCTGCTTAGCTGCCTCCTGCTCTCTGCCCTCTGCTCTGGGATCTCTCTTACACAAGAATATAAAGCTACCTGCCTCTTACCCAGTCACTCCCTTGCCAGAGAAACAAAGAAATGACAACAAACACCATCCATCACACATACACATTCAGGAAGCAGCTCTGTTCTCTGTTCTTCTCAGAAAACATCAATGCAGGCAAGAGAGCTTCATGACGATAATTGGGAGAACCACACTGGAACATACATCACTGTCTGCATCCGGTGCTATTTCATATTCTCACTGAGAGGATCTGAAGGGGTGACATTCCAGTGGGCAAACGGTGTTTCAAAATAATACTAATTTATTCTGCAGCCTCGCACAATCTGCAATGAGAGCGAGTGGCAACAGATTGAACGGTACTACAGATCTCTCCAGCACAGGCTCTTCTCCTACAAATGCAGAATTAAGTATTCATGAAGAGATTTCAAAGGTCTAAAATGACTGTAGGATGTGACACTGAACTAAGACACTGTCAAATAGCAAGTCATAACTGGAAAGGCAAAATTTATCTCCTGAATATAACGGATATTTATAATTATTTTTCCCTATCTTTCACAAATTAACTGCATTTCCGAAAAAGAACAGAAATAGCTGATAAAAAAGGAATAGCCAAAAGGAAACATAAGAATACTAGATAGGCACTATACAGAACAGTTCTTCCAGCCTTTTTTATTTTTTTAATCTAAACACACAACAACATGGCTGCTAGTTACACTTTTCTGATCAAGAGAATACAGGATTGTCTTAACAAAATAATAAAAAAAAGGCTTTTGAAGATCATACTGATCTTTCATAACAAATGCTCTATAGAGAACACAATTTTTGCAACCAATATTTATTACATGCTTTTTTCTTTAGCACGGCCAATGACTGCATACTCCCCCCCCCGAAATGAAAAATAAAAAAAATCGTGTTTTACTGAACTTGAACGCACCAGACTCCATCAAAGGTTTCCTTAAACAGAGCAATACAGAAATGATCTCACTGAGGTAACCTAAAGCACAACCTCCAGCACAACTGGACACTTCTGATAAAGCACACCTGAAGAACCAGGCTGAACTCACAATTACATATATCCACTGTGGTAGCACTAATATGCCTCCTTGTACAGTAACAAAACAGGCAGAAACTCAACGTGGCTATCTGAGAAAGCCACAAACCATCTCTGCTTAAATTCCTCCATGCTTGGAGTAATAAAGTTCAAGAGACAGATGGCCTAGACCAAGCAAAGGGCTTCTGTCAGAGCACCCAACTCTACAGAGGATGACGTTGGAATATACAGCTGAATTTGTAGCTTTGCTGGGCACTCCAGGAGTGTTCTCTGCAGTGAGTATTCGATGAATCTGCGAGTTGCCAGTGCGTGATCACGCTGGGTTGCGTGGCTTACACACACCACGCAGAGGGGCAAACCTACACACACGCAGGCCACGCAATGACTTCAGATTTGCTCCACCTGATTTTTTTTCATCACTTAGTATGTAAAGCCAAAATAAAACGTACCCACATAAAAAAAGCCCAAAAACCCTCGCTCAAAATTCCTCCTTCTGTTAAGTTTAGATTTGACGTTCCTGAATAAAGAAATGGAGGGTAGTTTGTAGCTGAATCAAATTACAGGACACCGCACATCTCATTTTGAGGAATTGCTGGGAGAAGAAAAGTGAGTTTGACTTCAGTTTTGCTTATTATCTGGAGAGGGAAGGAGGAGGGAAGCATTTATTTGTTTCTTTGGCTAGAAGGGTATTTTATTACACATAAGGCGGCAAATGCATTGACATATTTATTTCCCAAGGGAAGTGACAAATCAGTATATACCAGGAGAAACTTTGTCACTTCTACTAGAACAATCCCCTCTGTTGCTCTGGGTGACTGCACATGCCCTGCCAACAATTTTTTTTTTTTTGGTACTGTTTTTATGATGTTTGCCATTAGGTTACCAACATCACAGATAAAACACCCCCCACACACAGAGCCTACACAGAAAGACACACTCAGAAACTTGAGAGTTCTTAGGTCAACTTAGAGAAAATCAAAGTTGTTTTATTTTTCTTTTCCTGGCATCTTCAGCATCTCTTTTCCACTCAGTTTTATGATGTATAAAATGCTTTTCAACAACAGATTTACAAATAAATGTTGGGAACAAAGCTGTCTTAGTGTATTACTTTGTAAAATCTTTTTCATGCACACATTCTTATATATTGCCCATTACTGAGTCATATGAGACTAAAACAGTAGCCATGGATACACCACTTTGCCACAAGTAAAAAAAAATAAATTTAAAATTAGAAACTCAAAGTTGTTCCACAAAGCCAAAGCTTACAAAGAAAATTTTTAAACAGAGTTGATTACCTCTGTGTGTGTATTAAGATAATTGCACTTATTTTTCATTACTTGTAAATTTGCATTAAATTATATTTCTCTAATTTGATTCCTATAAATATCCTTTTGTTTATTTTTTCAGTTCAGTTTTATTTAAAACACATAATACCTTAACTACTTTAAATATTGCATTTGGACTCTCGCTCTGCCCTGAGAACGTTCTTTTCCACTCTGAGGCACAGAAGAAAACGTGTTATGTCAGCATCCTTATCTGTTCTACTGTTTTCATCTTGTGCTATTGTTTAGGCAAAATTCTGTATTGTGCAGTTTATGGTGGTTTGTTGTTTGGGTTTTTTTTGGTTGTTCTTGGCATTGTTTGGGATTTTTATTTTAAGTTTCCATATTGTGCACACAGGCACCTCTATGAATATGTTATGTCTCAGAAAGTGAGTACGTGATGAAATACAGTGCACCAAATTAGATCGATGGGTCAAATTCATATTGAAAGTAAAAGAGCCCAATTCTATTACTTTCAATGGAATTCAATGAAATTCAGGTTTATAGCAAAGCACCATAATATAAAGACATCTCATGCATTATATACCATATCTGGTGACTATGGAACTGATAGAGCAAATGACAAAATCCATCTCCACAAACTATGCTGTCTTCAGTGAACTGCCGCGCTGATCATAAAAGCTGCTGGAACTTGTAATTTGTTCCATATACGTAACATACATGCAAGCAGCTGATGCATGAGCAATTTACTTGAATCAGGTCCTTTTGCTGCTACACTTCGGCTAATCATGAAAATGCAGAAGTTGTTTGGCATAGCAGAAAGCTGCCTTAGCTGGAGAAAAGCTGTTGGGTCCCACCATCCACAGTATTTGATTTCAAAACACTAGAGGGCTGCACACCTTGGAATGCCTGCATGCTTCCATCCTGTTATGCGAGCTGGCTTTCACAGTGTCTGCCGGCTAAAGAGAATTCAGTTTTTGCTTTCCCATAGCATTACCCCTTCTTCCCAGTACCCGTTCTGCAGCAGCAGAGGTAATGTTACTGCAACTCTTTCAGCTTCCTGCAGTGGAACAGTAAGCAGTCATTTTCCTAGAAATTTTCTTCCATTTAAAATAGGCATATTGTATATATGTATATACCGCACCATCGTATTTCCAAAGTCACAGAGGTCTCCAGTGAAAAGAAGACTGGTATGATGAAGGTAAACAATAGCTGCACACGGGAACTTCAGTTTTGGTTTTGTATATGAGGCTGGCTGAACTAAGTGAGGCTTCCTGATGAAGCAACAGATTATTTGTTGTGATAGACTGTCCTTTGTCTCACCTTTGCTGGAGCAGAAGTGCGAATAAACCATCTGAGTAAAGGACTGCAAATATGCTGCCCTCTTTCCCCTCCCTACTCCTCAATAAAGGGAAGGAATAGTCAGGCCAAGAGAAGCTGTACATTTCAAATTTGCTTTGGATGGGCTGTCAGGATTTCTCTTATATTTTGTAGCCTTTTCTGTGCTTTTTGGCTCTTAGTCATAAGAATGTGTGAGCATTTAGAGGGAAGAAGGCCATGCAGCTTGTAAATAAAATATACATGCAGCTCCCCTAGTTGCAGGAATGTTTGAAAATACCACCCAGGTGGACTCAAAATGTTCAAAAACCAAAAGGCAAACAAAACAAATATGAACTTGGTTATTTTTATACACTGAATGCTCTCTGAGAAATCTGGAGTGCTTGAGGTTGTCACTGTTTGTTTTTCTTGCCAGCAGACTACTGAATTGTGATCTCTGCTTTGCCCGAGGAAGGTAAAGACAAATTAAAGTCGCTGAGCCTGTCTGCAGTGGGTCACCTTGAAAGGGGCAACACTTAAAGGAACTAGTTCTTCCTGGGAAATGGTTTCTGAGAAAGAAAAAAAAAAAAGAAAAAAAGAAAAAAAAAGAATTATATGGCTTAAGACACGGGAAGGCAAAATAAAAATATATTTGAGAAGATAAGCATAGAAAGCAGGTGTTTTCTGGATAAAGCAATATGTACAACCAGATAAATATGAGGAGAAAGTGTGCAGTTACACACTATAGACTTTGGGGAAGAAAGGCTCCAGCAGGTTATTTGTACCGAAGTGAAGGAAGTTAGTTATGCACGCTCACTAAAACCGGCCCAAGAGCACAGTTTGGAGAGGAGAGAGGTGAGGAAAAGTACAGCTTTACAGCACTCAAACATTCAGTAACCCATGAGGGAGACGTGCACACGAATGCAAAACCCCCAAACTTCCCTATAAAGCCAAGGGACTGCCCAACCACTTTTAGTTCTGGTGCTATCTAAATAATATGCATTCATGATATAATTTAAAAATTTAATTTTGATGTTCAAAACCATTAAAGATACTTGAAGAAGCTCATAATCAACACTAACATAATTTTAAAATTCTGTTGATCTGAACTTATCTTTTTGTCTTACCAGATATTTTAATTCAGTATTCAAAAATAAAGGATGGATTTAGAGACAATTCTTTGCATTTTAATTTCATGGGAGTTTATAAATACTTTGCAAAGTAACTATAAGAAATTTCTGTCTTTGTCTCTCAATTTTACTGTCAGCCATCACTCATGTGCCCCCGATAAAAAAGAAGTTAAATGGGACTTAAACTATGTATGATCACTAAGACTCCTGAACCTTGCAGGCATATATAGTTAAAAAATATTAATATAAAAAAAAAAGCAACTGTCACTCTCCTGCATTTTAAGAGCATGAGATGTTAATCTGATTACTCAGAGCAGTTTGTAAACAGTGAGTATAAAAAGGCTAGTTTCTTTCCCACAGCACATATGTCAATCCTTTAGCAGTTTACCTGATGTGGAGATTAGATCCTGGTAAACAAAGTTGTTAGGCTCTTATTAACTAAAAACCTGTCCTCTGCAGTTAAAAATATGTCAAAAATTATGAATAATTAAGCTTAAATCCATGCACTATGTTTCTGACAGACAGGACTGAGTTAATTTTATCTTCTAGTTTTAGACGAGGCACATAAATTTTGATGATATTTATATTTCTTTTAGGAGTCCCTAATTTGATCCCCCTTGCCTTTCAGCTGTGGACCACTACAGCCTCCGCTGTTCCAAAGCTCATCTTTCAAACAAAGGTGTTTAATGCAGCCATAAATATCTTGATTTAGAGAAGAACTACATAACGTTCATCAATTTTTCACAGAAGACTTCTAACTTATTCTCCTTACCTTTCCTCTTTTGTCTCAGCAGAAAAGTGGAAAACCCACAGATGAGTTTCCAGTGGATGAATTGCAATGCTGAATATTCAAAACCCAATCCTCCACCTTTTCATTCACAGATGCCCACAGAAGGAGTGAGTGGATCAATCATATGCTCCTAAAAATACCTGAACCTTCTTTCATGTCTGTCCTCATTTTTGTGATCATTTTTATAAATGTAGGCCACATGAGGCCTCCAGACAATCCCTTTTTCCTTCGCCAGCATGCATTCATCCTCAAACCATTTCTGCCCTGCACACAAAGACACACACGTAAAGTCTCACGAAGAGGAAGATGCAGTGCTTCGAAGAAAAGATGCAAGGGACCTTTCACTCTTCATTCTAGTCACACAGAGGCTTGGCTGATCATAGCAAAATCTTAGGGTGAACCTGAAAACAGAGTCATTCACGTATTTTTAAGGAGATAAAGTTGCTAGGCTCACTGCTTCTGTGGGAATTCTGTGAATGGAGAACATGTAGACGCCTGTGAACGGAGTTGAAACTTATTCAAAGAAAACTCTGAAAAACCCTGTCATCCATTTCCACCTAAGACAATACAAGTAATCAGCCCCTCTGATTACTATCTTTATAAAAAGAACAAAAAAATTACACAAAACATGCTGGATAAAGAATCTATTGTACCAACAACCACTGTACTTCCTGAAAGAATGGCTTAGCAGCAGTATTCAAGGTACCTTCAAAACCAAGAGTCACAATAATTTCATTATCAATTCTGCTAATTTCCCTATGTCCTGACAGAGTTATGGATTCATTTTAACTTTTTTTTTTTTTAATAGATTTTCTGATACTGGATGAGAGCAGTAAACAACAAAAATGGTAAATCCAGAAAGATTCATTTTCTGAATGTATAATGTAATGGGAAAACTGACAACCAACAGCTGACCTGTTTCCTCACTTTCTGTACTGCAATCATTGAGGTGAAACTCTCAGACATATTCCTTTAATTTTTCAAAAGCAAGAAAATGAATAAAATACCCTTTCAGCGATCCTGGTATTTAAATAAATGACATTTATAATAGGAATGCACTTTTGCCTCCACTTTAGAACCCTTTTTTCTCCTTTCAGAACAGCAGTTGCCTATGACAAAGAATGACAGACCATTTCCATTTCTATCTCTGATTCCTGTAGCCAGGTCATACTGTCACATGCAGAGGGAAAAGGAGAGGGCAGCTTATTTTGGCACCAAGGTCTTATCTGTACTAGCCAGTGAGCTGACGTACTGGCACCAGAGACTAAGCATCCAGACCCACCTCGCCCACATGCAAGAGCAATTCCATTAATAGCTGTTTTTTGTTTCAGTACTCAGCTGTATTTGATGAGGACAGAGCCCATAAGTCTTTGTGCTAAGATGTTCCAGCATTTGCTCCTAGTCAATTATGAGCAAATTTGGCTGATCCTCAGGGAGAATGTAGGAATGCACCAGAGGACCATCCACATTTGGGTGGCTTTGTCTATGCTCTTTCCAGTGTGTGGGCAAGTTCTGACCTTGGAAACGCAGCCATCAGCAGAATCCGCCTTCAGTCTAGACCTACCAATCTAAAAGTGTGTATTTAAAGAGAAATGCTAGGCAGATGAAAACTGCTAAACTTGAAATTAATTGTGCAAAGTATGCATATCTGTGAACTTATGCAACTCTCTTTACTATTTCAATGGGCTATTGATACTAGCTTAGATGAAGTTTAATAAATGAATAGAGTCTCTGGGCTAGTTTGCAGTTTGGGACTGCTGGCAACTATATAAAAAAAAATATCCTTACAACAAACCATACAATTCCTCAGTATTATGATCCTATACATCTAGGAACAGCTATTGTGAGTGGCAGTGGCTGTCTAAGAATATCTGCATGTTTATTGTTCCTCCCTGAGGCAACAAGCATTGTCTGAAAGGAAAGCTCTGTGTCTTGACTATCCCTTGAGAACTATAATTACAGCTATAGAGGAATATACCATACTGACTCTCAAGTAATTGAAAAAGACTGACAGGCAAATGTTTTCTGTGTCCATTGCTCTGGGATCAGATCCTCTGAAAGTTAAAATGCATAGGCAATGGGCCAATTTAGCCTCCAAGTTAAAGGACTGAATATACTGACATCAATAGAATTATAGCTTTTTAAATTGTTCCCAATTTTGGCCCAGTGCCTTCAAACAGAACCAAAATAAGTACTGAAAAAAAACAAGCACTGCATTTGCAACATTGTTAATTCTAAATAATAACTGCAGTTTTTGGCATACAGCTGAGTGCTTTTTCTAACTAAAGAGGCCATATCTCCTGTTCATAGCTCCAGCTGAGAAACCAAAGTCCATAGACCTGACAGAGAATCCAGGCTGAGGACATGACTGACTGCAATGCACAGGCAACGCTAAATAGAAGAATTAAAGGAAGGTAAATCATGCTTGAAATTTGACAGGAAGTTCATAATAAAACTTTGAGATTGTTATGAAAATACCTGAAACCACAAAGATCTACTCCTAAAAACAGAGAGATTTAAGAGAAATGTCAAAGTACAAAATGTGTATGTGAAGAAAATAATATGAACTACAATATTACATCAGATTAAGTTGTCATCACAATGTAAATGAATTAGGATCATTTACATTCAAGGTTCTTAGGAATCCTTTCCATAGGCAACCAGGATAAATTAGTGGTCACCTCTAAAGCCAAAGCAGCCTCAGGATTTACTGCAATGGATTAGGATTTTACCCTTTTTTCAAGTTAAATTATTTTTTATGGTCTAAGAGAATTCCACGAGAAACAAAAGATTTTTGACAAATCCAGTTTCATCTTCTAAGTCTACATCCTCAAAGCCAAATGTAAATAGTCAAATGTTATATCATTCCACTTTTCTCATTTTTGTATTTTAAAAGTCAAGCCATGAATTGTTGTTTTGCCAGTTGCTGGTTCACGTGGATAATGGAATTGCTAAAGGAGTCTACTATTTTTCAGTTAAGGTAGTAATAGTTTAAGAATTTTAATTAAGATCGACTGGAACATTTTAGATATTTTATTAGCTACAAGTGGACTGTCATCCTTAATAGCAACAGTAATGTAAATTAATCTTAGATATGGGTAGCATCAGAAATCTCATCCCCAACTTTATGAATGACTTTAACAGAAATTCAACAGATTTCAACACGCTAGCAAGGAAATTCCTTAGCACTATATAGATACATTAATCTCATCTGAGTGGGAACCATACAGCTGCATTTCATAATCAGATGGAAAAGACATCATACTTGGAATGATCTCCTCTGTAATTTATCAGTAACTGAACATGCAGTAACAGAACTGAACATATTCATGGATATATAGCTTAAGCGTATTAGTAGCTAATTTACATGCTTTAAAAGGAATCAAAATTGTGAGTGAAATGTAAATCAATATAAAATTGAAATGTAAAAATGGTCTCAATGTAAAATATTTTAAGATGTCAAAGGGGTTGGTATTGTGCTTTTTTGATTAGGTTTTGCAGAATAATGCAGAGACATGAGTTCCCTTCCATTTCTACTGTTCCAGTTTTGAAGTTCTTCAAAGGAGGTCTTTTTCCATTTTGAAACAAGTAATAAAACAAGAGTAGCTAGAAGTAATGTCAGTAAAGGCGATATCAAGCATAACACCAAGATTTAAAAAAAGCTGTTTAATGTATCATCTGAAATGGCCAAAAAACCCCCAAAAAACCCAAACCCAAACGGTATCTACCTTGCTCCTTTAACTTTTGCTTTGCTAAATAAGCATTATTCAATTCTTCTGAGAGAGAAGACAAATCTAAAAAAATCTAAGCTGTGAGCACAGGAGGAAAGTAATAGTCCAACAACTATCTGAGTTTAACCAGGATAGAATAAACCAATAAAACTAATCTAAGTATCTTGAAGGACTTTTTTGTGAAGAAGGGTTATGAACGAGAGGTTGACAAAGGACATCAGAAGATAAAAATTCAGATAGAGGATCACACAGGAAGCTGTTTGTTTAGTTTGAACTGTAAAACCCTCCTAATCAATTTTGTCTTGTACCTCAACGTATCCAAACTCTTTTACCTCCCATAGTCTAGTGCATTTTCTCTGTTCCACAGCTTAACTCAGTGCTTAGGTTACTCACAATGTCTGACTGACTAATAGCCATACTTTTCAGACAGGCACAGAGAAGAAATTGTCTTTTAAAAGGCAGTCTAATGGATCCTTCTTTGTTAAATCTCTGATCATTAAGGTCTGCTTATGTTAAAAATTGTTTAGCATCGTGCTTGTCTATGACAATAAACACAGGGTTGCATTTAGTAAACAACCAGGATTTTTTCATTTGTAATTTTGTTAAAGATTTAGTATTATTTACTGGGTTTCAGTACTTTCAACATTTATTGTACTAATCACAGCTGCATTATATTTTGACAATGATAAACTGCAAACTATATTCTGAAACATTTATAGTGCTCTGTAGGCATACAATAGATTGAAGACTGGCAGAACAGAATATAATAGAACTGAAAAGACAAAATACTTGAGCAGCATTTTATCATGCCTGCAAACCTTCACTACTCTCATGAAGGCAGGAAGAGCAAAGGTTTTATAATGAAAACTTGAATGGCTTAATGACAGCACTTCTCAACTTCTCGTCCCTTCATATGATGTTCTAAAAGCAGACTGACCAACCAGCTCTTCGGAGAAAAATCCTTTTGAGGACTGGTCCTTTTGAGAAAAACTGTTTCATACTGTTCCAAAATGAGTCAGACCCAATTTTAGTAGAACTGTGTCTGGTATTCTATTCGTTGGTGACCTTATTTCAGATGAACACCTGCTCTTCCCTTCCATATCCAGTCTCTTCAAGAGCTACCTGAAAAAGCTGTGATGTTAGCCTCTCATACAAGCTTTTCTCTTTCTGATTGCTCCTTCTGTCCTACTCTTAATACTTTGTAATTTAAGGTACTTCATGGGTAGAAGTATTGGGGGGAGGGAGGGCGAAATATGACCAATATTTTCCTAGGACACAATGTTTTTATATCTTCTTATTAGCACAAACTATTCTAAATGGCATTGCTATACTGGAAACAGACATCTTTAATTAAAGAGGAAAGATAGGTTTCAAACTGAAATACAGGCTAGCTTCAGTTTCAGGTCTGTCTATTTCATATCCTCCTTAGAAACATTCAACCCTCCCAGTCTTACAATGTTTTTCATTCATGTGAAATGTCTAAATTTAGCTTTAATTTTCACCTGGTTCGTTTCTTTTACCCTATGAGGAATTAGCATGTATCCTTTACACTTCTATTTGCACAAGTATAATTTCCACTGAACATAAACTGTTATAAGACTAATTTTCACATTAGCATAAAGCAATCATTTGTTTACCTTGAGTTTGAAAAAGTCTTCTAATAGATAAATTCAAATGGGTACCTCACATAGCCCTCACATTTTATACTGTTGCAAGCCTCTTCAAAGATGAAGACTACCAACCTCCTTGAGCAACCTGTGTCAGTGCTTGGTCGCCCTCACAGTGAAAAAGTGCTTCTCCATGTTCAGGAGTAACCTCTTGTGATTCAGTTTATGCCCATCATCTCTGGTCCTGTCTCTGAGCACCACTGAAGAAAGCCTGGCTCCCTCTTCTTTGCACCCTCCCTTCAGATATTTATGCATGTTAATATGATTTCCCCTAAGCCTCTTCTCCAGGATGAAGAGTTCCAGCTCTTTCAGCCTTTCATTATAGGAGAGATGCTGAAATCCTTTCATCATTACTGGATACAGTAATTCAGGTGTGGCCTTAACAGCGTCTGGATAACAAACAGAATCAATCCGCAAGACTAAGGCTCCTAAATGGCATGGCAGACACATAAAATGGTAAAGTAAGTATCCAACCACTGTGATGTCAATGTGTTCCAATTTACCTAGGCTAGGAATCAGTCCTAGAATTTAAAAATTACAGCACTTGTGCTGTACAAATTCATTTCAGTCATGCATCGTGTTATACCCACAGCATCATAACACTACAATAGTGCAACCATGTTATTTTGTCATTTGGGCATTCTCAGTATCAATCCTCAAACCGCAACTGTGTCAATGGCCTAATGGTGGCACCCAAGGAAATACATATCATCATCATCATTTGAAGGATGATGATAATCTGAGGGATGATGATGATATGTATTTCACGATACATATTTTTCTTGCATTTTTTTTCTTTTTCTTTGTAGTGTCATTTTTATATCAGTAAGAGTAGGCAGACTTTTCAATGAGAGTCATTGGTTAGAGCTAAGGTACACTTACACCAAAAAATTGCTCACAACATACTGTTTCAGACAGCTTAGAAGCAGTTCACCCAAGTTGAGTGGAGTCCTAAAAGTAATCATCCTTCTAATTCTCTGTGAAATTTCTACTAACTTATATTAGTTAAATACGTTTAACTGTATTTTCCAATTTCTAAGGCTATATTTAAATATAAACACATTTTTGTGTTACTTTGGACTTTTGAGTAGGTTTCTTCTCCATGCTCATTGCAAATGCATGCATTTAGCTGGTTGTTTCTTCCTCTTCCCCTCCATTAGTATAAATATCTTGGCATAAATATACATGTATGTATACTATTCATATGTGTGTCTATGTTCTAGAGCATTTTATATTACAACCAGAAATTTAATTGATGTCAGTGTAGCCATGATAACTCACATCAACTAAGAATCTGGTTCCCTTTTCCCAGACATGCGTTTGTTCCTTCATCACTGCTTTTGAACGTGCTAGGATTGAATTCCCTGAAAACAGCCAAATTTAGAACAAGGACAACATAGGAGCAATGAGAAAGCTTTCTTGTTTGTCCTTGCTTGCTCTCTCCTTCACAATACCCTTGACCCAAAATAACCACTCCTAGACATGGGATTGTAAAATAAGTCTCAATGCTCATTCAGCTTTCCTTTTATTGTTGTCTGTAAGCTAATTAATGCACTTAAATTTTTACCTATACAGCAGAAATTGTATTGATCCAACATTAAATTGATAATATATGTATAGCAGAGACAGCTAAACAGAAATTTGTTTTAGAAAAAATCTTTTCAAAAAATTTTTTTTACTGATTTATTCTGATGTATTTGGCTACACACTCTATTCATACTCAGTCATATTCACATTGAAATTCTAATTTGAATTAAGATTCTATGGGTTGTCTTCCAGCCATCTGTAAAAACTTAAAGAAAGCGACAGATAGAACGAAGTAGTTGGTTTCCATGCCACACCTTAAATGATTTTTGTGTCTATTATCTATAAACATAAAGGCTTTTTTTTTCTTCTTCTTTTTTTGTGGTGGTGGTGGTTATGAAGATGGGGAGATCATTAAAAGAGAATGAAAAAAGCAGTCATATACAAGTGAGAGATACACAGCCCAAAGGAAATAACAAATCATCACTTTTTCAAACTACTTAAAGGTGTTTGCTAATATGGCAGCAATCTGCTGTGAAGCCAAGCTGTAAATAGATTCTTTTGTGTTAGATTTGCATGCACGAGATGTTAATCAGTTCAGAGGCGCAGACATTCATGTTCCTCAGAACTATAACAAAAAAGCTCTCTGACATCTCTATAAATGGAAATACTCCTCAAGAATTGTAGAGAGCACTTTGTCTCATTTTTATGTACAGAACACTACCTATCACATGTAAAAGATCAAAAATAAAAAGGAAAGCTTAAGTACTTGGCTAATTACACACTAGTGCACAAACTACGCGGACATTGTTTTGCTACACTGCACCTACACATACCTAAAATTCAGCAGCTCAGGAGATGTGATCTACCTCTATGCATTTAGATTACCAAGCAGTGCAATTTCTGTCACAGTGTTCCTGTTCAGCATTCATCATGTATACGAATACTTCAGTGGGCTCATTGTAAAAAAAAGGGGAAGAGAATGGGGATTTCAAAGCTTGTTTCCTTGACCACCCTTCATTTCTAGGAAAAGCCACTTCTTATGCCATTTGTCACCTGATTATAAGTAAATCTTCTAGTGAGAACAGTTTCTGTATTCCAGATGTCAAATTATGGACTCAGATACATGGCATGCATCAACGGGTAGCTTCAACAATCAACATCTATGCTGCTATGCTTTATATATGCAGACATTAAACAGGCAAATCAACTTAAATTCAGCTCTGACCCTCTCAACATGTTGGATTCCTAGTGCTGTTTCGTATCTGAACAAATCAAAGACCTTGTGTATGGCTATTATGAGATAACTGATTGTTTCTTTGAGGTCTGTGCTTACCACACACCTGCAACAGGTTTGGTGGTTTGTTTTTCTTTGGCACTCCCTTTAGTGTACATGTCATTCTCATTCACAGTTTTTACTTCAAAAGAAGTACATCTGTTCTTACTTCAGAGGAAAGGAGGAAAAATCAGATTGTTCACGAAGTCAAGGTGATTGCTACATTTTTACTC
>VZTU01029225.1:97246-115550 GCA_013400835.1 Zapornia atra
TTCTTCAATTTTTCCTCTAGTTTTTTTTTTTTTTGGTATTGGGATATTGAATTTGGTAAGCTACCCAGAGAAAAATCAGTATTTTAAAGAACTTAATACCTAAAGCAAATAGTAGCATTAAAAAAAAAAAAGAAAAAGTATAAAAAAGTGTGATGGAATGTGCTACATCTTTAAGAATCATGAAGAAGTGAGAAAAAAAAAAGGAGTTATTTCTTGCCAGGTGAAAGGGATGTGGAGCAAGTCGGGACAAATTGCTTTACCTTGAAAAATACATGCTGGGAGGAAAAAAAACCTGCAACTCTAAACACTGTTCACTTTCATATTGTAGCTTTTCTGAATGTTCTTATCCTGTAAAATCCTAATGCAAATTACCTTACTAACCTAATTCTCTTTATATCATTGTCTCTGTCTTCTGTAGGTTGCAGACTATGAAGGCCACCTGGGTCTGCAAACTATCCCAATGACCTGAGTACAACTGGAGGATAAATCAACTCACAGATAAAGACCAGACGATCTATAATTCTTCATCCAAATTTCCACAGGACTACATTGGTATGGGATCCCTTTTCTGATCCTGTGTAATTCCTCAGTGAAACTTCAGATTGTGCAAAGTAAAAAGTATCTACCATAAATGTGGGTACATTATTTTTCCCATAACTGAATCTAGGGCAGGCAGAGTTCCTTCCTCTCTGGACCTATGTACTTAGATATTTAATAGCAGGTCACCCTGGTGCTGCAGGTTACTTTCTACTAGTCCTTCACTCAGCTACCATAGGGAAATGACAACATCATTGTATGACCAAACTTATGATGGAATTCAAAAAAACTGTGACAACTTGAAAAAGTCCCACTCATTCCATGACAGTGGAAGTATTACCTTCACTTTACCTGCAGTAAAGGAAGTGAAGGAGGAAAAAACTGGCATAATCCTAAGGCACTCGCACAGGTAAGTTCTCACCTGACTGCCCCCTCACCTGCGTCAAATACATTTTAAATGTTATGACAGGTCTTTTTTGATAAATGATGATGTAAACAATGATGAAATCCAGACAATGAGTGCAAGGTTTCCTACTGTAGGCATCCTTTAAGACTCAGATTGCAGGATGTGTTGGGTGTCAGTTTGGAGGGGGTGGACAGCTATGTGCCTCAGTCCTTGTTCAGTGACCTTGCTGTGAGATCACGGGGGTTCTGCCACAGCAGAAAATGAAGCATTTGAGGCAGGATAAAACTATCTTATCCTTAAACAAATGTTCCTTTCAAAAGCTTAAAACAAAGCAGGTCTAGAAAGTCTGCAGCTATAATGATTTCATGTTTTGCTGATCCCAGCTTTTTCTACTGAAAGACTTTTTAGTGGTCCCTAGTGGAAAGTTGAGATCAGCATTTAAATGCAAGTCTATCTTTTTAATGTAAGTCCTCAGCAGCCCAGTAGCTCTCAGTGATACTGAGAATTTATAAATAGTTATGCATGGATACACACACAAAGATATGTATATATATATATGAAATGCATATCACATTCCTTTGTGGATGATGACTGTACACTATTTTTTTTGCAAAAGAATTGTAATTTCTGTTGGGTTTTTTCTCCATTTCTCTATTAATGGAGATGCAAAATCACTGCCTAATAAGATCATTTTTCCTGTTCGAAATACCTCTTTTTGCAGACAGTTAGGGACCAATTATAGACATTTCCTTACCTCCTTTGAATTTCTACACCTGACGTACATGCCTTCCTTTCCTAAGTAACGGGAATGCTACATATGTCAAGGGGAATATGAGGCAAACACACTGTTCTTTCTAGCTCTGTGCAGGTAACCCTCACCATCTATTTTAATGTGACAGATAATTCTTACTGTAAGGTGAACTAGAACCCTCATAAAAGACTACCGGAAGCCTGAAACATAACTGACACGTCAGTTTAGCTTCTGCAACTCATATCTCCCATAACCATTTTTTCTTCCTTTTTTCCCTTCTGCAGAAACTCCAGACAGCAAAACTCTATTAGGCAAAAGGCTAACATAGCCCTCTCCCCTGAGCTGTGCATCCTGCTGGTCACATCGTTTAATACTGAAGAAATTTTGATTGGGAGGTTTTCTGGAAAAGCTAATCAGTGCAGAAGGTTTTGTGTTCTGAGGTTAAAATGACCACTCACCTGCTCATTCAGCTCCTATTACTTTGTCCTCTAGAAAAATCTGGTGAAATCAATCTCAGCTTCCCTAAACACCGTATACCAAACAGGCAGTCTCTCTTGCTGAATATGTTATCTGCACATTGCAATTTTACTTATCACCATGCAAAGCAATGCATGACTTAGTAAAACCTCATCAAGCAGCAAACATAAAGATCGGGATCCTCACACAGAGCTCCCCAAACCCTTAAAGTCCTGGCTCTGAGGGACTGCTCCATGCCTCGGTTAGGAACAGCACATAACTGCAGTTTCAACACATGGAAATTCTTCTTGGCCTTTTTTTAGCCCTGCTTCACTTGATCTGCAAGAATCTTTGTGCATTTCCCTGGCCCTTCTAGTCAGTATATGCCTCCTTTCTCATCTGCTGCCTGCTCTGTCTGCCAGATTTTTCGAAGACTCAGTTCAGATATGACCATTAAGAGCTCCTTGAGTCTCTTTGTTCTCCCATGCTCTTTACCTGTGGCTGAACACAAGGCATTTAACCTCTCAGCTTTGATTTTTGTCACTTGTAAAATGGGGAAAATAACCTTTAGTACCCACCATGAAAGAAGTCAATATTTATCATTGATAACCAGAATGTACAATCCAAGATATCGCACTTGGGCCCTCATCTTGTTTCCCTCAAAATCAATGCAGAGTTCTCATTGACTCAAGAACAGCAGCATTTAGCCTTTCCTTCTTCATAAACCTAGAAATTCTGTGATAACTGAGATATTAAAGAACTGGTAGTCATTTGCTTTCAAATAGACTTTCAGTAACAGCCATGACTTATCACCGCTACTGTCTCATAAAAGAACCAGGAGAATTAATTCAATTTTGGTTTTATCAGAGGCATAAACTTTTTCTTTTTTTTTTTAAAGCACAGTAGGATTTGCACCTTATTGCATGCATAAAAGCTGATCCTGTTCACACAGCAGTCACTGAGAGTGTGAACTGGCTTCAATGCAATGAGGATAAGACTTTTATTAAACTTTGTGTTATCCCACAAATTAAATAATTGGAAGGATTTCAATCTAGTGTAATACCAGTCTGCCCAAATCTGGAATCACAGTGGGTTTTTTTTTTTCCAAATCAGTGGATATTTTTACTTATCATTGCTCACCATAAGCTACTTTTTTTTTTTTTAACAGACTACAACAACAAACTTGGCTTTTTCACCCCAGTAGTTTCTAGTCTGGAAACACAACAGGGATAGAACAAGAAGCAGTAGCAGACAAGAAGAAATAGCAAATGCTACTTAGTTACACAGGTTCCTGTTTTGACTTAATTTTAAAGGTTCCATAAGTATTTTTTTGAGGGACTTTAATGGAAATTCTGAAAAGTATCTCACTCCAGGAAGAATTCATTCAGAAAAGAAGAGAGGCATGCAGAGCCCAATAATGGATGTATTTCTACGAACTATGTATTAGAATTGAGTTCTAATACTCATCACCTTTACAGAAGCAGCTAGACCTTCTGTCTTGGCAACCAGGATATGAATGTAAAATGTTTGCTGGATAAAATCAAGCATGCTTATGTAAGATCTTAGATAAATTGAAGAGCCACACCATGTCACAGAGCTTATAAAGCTCCTGAGAGCCTCCTTCATTTGACTCTATCACACTCAGAAGTAGAGTGAGCACACCAAATGAACAAAAGGAATAAACACAGTTTGCTTCCTTTGGGCTGAGAGCATCATCCCTCAGCCAGCTTCAGAGATTAAGTCCTGAGTGTTTTCAGGGGGCTCCAAGCAAATGGAGAGGCTAGACCCAGATGAATTTGCTGCCCGGGTATCCAGGCTCATTCTCTCTGAGATGATAAAATTAACAATACACTTCTCATGGCTATCTGTCCTCAGTATTTGAAGCCATGCTGTGCCATTCAAGCTGCTTTATCAATAAAAAAGCAAAACTGAAGGAATGCCTTTTTCATAAACATACGTATTTTTACTCTTATTTTGCAGTGACCACATAAGGGCAGTCAAATTCATAGGCACCATGGACAGGTAAAAGAAGTTTTCCAATCTCTGATTAAATCAAGCTTCTTTCAATATGAAAAGACCTGAGCACTTTCCTGAAAATATCTTCAGCTTCAAAATGATTGATGTCCCTTTTGAATGGCAAGACAGGAGAGCAATCTGCAAGCAGTTATGTCTGAAGGAAGAAAGGCAGGACGGAAGGAGGGAGATACAAGGTATGCTTCTATATCAACATGCGTGTGTGTTTATGCACAAAACCTCCCATTTTTCAATAAAGATCTTAATGGACATTAACATTTTAGAAGCAGCTATGAGCACACAGGAATATTCAGCAATAGATGTTGCAAATGCTGGTGTCTTTTATAACATAAAACAGGAAAACTGAGAAACGGGGGATACCTCTGAAAATGAATTTGCAGTCTACAAAAGAATATGATTAGATTAAACATCTCAATGTCTGAAATTGAATAATACTTTTGCCTTTCAAAACTAAAAGAGTATATACAGAAGATAGATAGCTATCTGATTGCTATTCACTATTTTTCACTCACTGAAGACTCCGTTCAAGTTAATGTACTCAGGTTGCATGCACATATCTGGCTAAAGAAAAACAAGCTCTGTTTTTCAACAGTGACTATTGTAATTAGAACTGTCAATAAATGCAGAAAGATCAGACAGCGCATATTAAGCATATTACTTTTAATTCTCCAGGTATGACCACTCTCTCTCATGACAACTTTTCAGGCACACGTGGTATCCTGGAGTCAGTCATGCTTGTTTTGCCCTTGAACCAAGCGTCCCTTTTGGGCCTAGTCTCCAGTTGAGTTAGCATCCACAGACTTTGATTTCTGGATGTCTGGGATTAATCACAGGGGTTCACCGTCCCCTGGCATTCATAATCCCTGGAGTTTATAATTCTATGGGTTTATAATCCCAAATTATCAACCACTATGGAAGCAAGATACTACAGATATTAAGTGTAGGGGGCAGAAAACTGTAATACTGTATGTAGCTAATTTTTCAGGATTCACTGTACCTTCTCATGCTGTTGTTGAGCCATATAAAATTAAAGGTTCATCCAGATTCATAATCTGTGCAGGAGTAGGTCACATTCAACATGTTTAGCAATAGAGTCCCTGTCCGTTTTAAGGCAACTATTGCTGTCCTAGACAATACTGCGGCATAGTTCAGGGGTTACCTTGAAATGGGGACAGGTCCCATACTGCAGCACAGTGGTCATCTTGATTTTAAGAAAGACAGTCTAGATGCCTGGATGTGAGCTGTGATCATACTGCTCATCCTCAGAGCTGAAGAACAGGCTTCAGCTGTTTTATTTGAGGTAGGTGTTGGTCTCTTCTTCTGAATAACAAGTGATAGGACAAGAGCAAATCGCTTCAAGTTGTGCCAGGGGAGGTTTAGATTGGATGTTAGGGAAAAAAATTTCACTGAAAGGTTTGTTGTAGAATCACAGAATGTGTTATGTTGGAAGGAACCTTTACAGGTCATCTAGTCCTACGTCATCATCCATCCTAGAGGATGCTGTCCCCTTGTCCAAATCTCTAAATTGCATGATACTATATTCTTTATGAAATCGTCAAAAACAGGGTCATTCTCAAAAATGTAGCATTTTTTTCATAGTGAAAACAGAGAACCACATATTGCCAAAGGAAGAATAAGGAAAGAAATACCATTTACCTTATTTATTTTTGAGAGCAAGATGACTGACATTATTCTACCCCTAAATGGAGGAGGAGCAATACAACTTGTCAAGAAAACTGGTGAAGGAATATTTGCTGAAATTTGCTAATGGGGCAACCTCGGCAAAATAGAAAAAAAAACAACCCACCTTACAGATATATGTGGACATTGAAGATAGTGGGGGATGGGAGAGGAAGGAAAGGAAAGGGGCAATCAACCAATGCAATTTTAATCTATAAAGAGTCCAACCTGCTGCTGTTCACAGGGGAAAGGAGGGAAAAAAAAATCCCCCAAAATCATTAGCACCCATTTTAACCAGAAAAGCAAAAAAGAACTCTCTTGTCAATGAGGTTCATATATGATTGTCTCTGAGCTTCCTGACACACACCTTTCCAGATAGTTGCTCTTAAAAGACCAGTCTCTCAAAAAAGACCTTTCCTAAACATAGTCTCATAGATTGAAAATCTGTTTTCTGTAACAACACCCAATTCCTTAAATAAGGATGGTGCACAGATTTTGTTCGGACTCCCAAGTTTCATGTCTACTTCATTATAAGATCCTGGAATTTAGAGCTGCAGCATTTTTCCTCTATAGCTCTACTGTTCTCATGTGGAAATGGTGTCCATGAAGACACATGTCCATGTGTATTTGTATTGATGTGAAATTAATTAAAGAGACATTATTATTTCTCTCTGCACCGATTACCCACCATGTTCAGAGGCACAGTAACATGGGAAACCGCAGAGCTGTCAATCAGATACACATAATTGTACCTCTTTTATGTACAACAAGCACAAATAATATTCTTTAAAACAAATGTAAAATAAATATTTACATAAGGAGTGAAAAATACCTGAATTGATTTGGCTTATCTGTACTGTGAGTGCACACTACACCATGCTCTAGGTATTTGTTCTGAGCATGCCTGCAACCTCTCATTCAATCAGTCTTAGATGCCTGCCTTCAGCAGGAATAATGCTGAATAAACCTCACGTTTATCCCTAAAATTTCATTTGAGCATATTTCAGGGGGAGAGGGGGAATTAATTTCCATTATTCTTCCTTTCTTTTTCTTTACCTAACAACTTTTTAATATAAAATACCTGAACAGCGCAATGAACAGATGTATCCCTGGGGAGCTGTTCAGCCACTACGATATACAACCAAGTGCCTTTGTGTTTGCTGTCCTAAATCCATGAATCTTGAATCCCTGGGTGCACAACTGGCCTAGTTTCAATAGAATAAGAACATTTTAGAAGGGTGGTTTGGGTTTTGTGGGGTTTTTTGGGGGTTTGGTTTGGGTGGTTTTTTTGGTTTTTTTGGGTTTTTTTAGGTTAATTCTTTCTCTCTGTTTCTTGTTCAACATAAAGACTGATACAGCATAGGCGTTTTACCCTTCTTCACTTTTTGGTTTTTGATTACTAGAGAGGTGTCAGAGAGTAGCAACTGTTTGAGTGCTAAAGCACTGACTCACAAGATTGAAATTCAAGTCCTTGCTCTGAAACAGACTTCCACATGTTACCCTGAGCAAGCCACAGAAGCAGTGCGTGCCTCAGTTCTTAACGGTAAAATGGAAAACAGAAAAATCTTTAAAACTGTGCTACATAATATAGTACAGTACATGACATAGTACATTGCAGAATATGAAAGGCAATCATTCCCTATGGCAACAGCAGCTATATTCACACTGTAAATATAAATTAAGGCTAGTTAATCCCAGAAAGAGGGACATATTTTTCACAGAAGTGTCAGAGATTCCAATCAGCTCTAATACCAATTGACTATAAGTCACTTGTGATCCTTCTATTGGCATCAGTCTGCTTCAGGCTAAGCTCTTTCACAACCTTGTGATATTTGGGTTTCCAGTACTGAAGGTATTTCAATTAATTTTAAAAGATCACTGAGATTTTTTCAACAATAAATAATTCTATCTGCCCCTGTAAAACCCTTTGTTTCCAACGCTTTATTTTCTGGCATAAAATACCTGCCAATCTCCCTTCTCAGTACTGAATGAAATATAGAATGGAAAGTAAAATGGAATAGGAAAAAAGAAAATGGTGATGCCAGTGAGAGTTGCAAATATGCAGCATTGATAAAAACACCCAGGATAAAAAGTCAGTGTGAAAGATGCGAAACAGGGGGAAAAAAAAGAAAAAAAGAAAAAGAAAAAAAAGACTGTTGCTACCTGGAGTGGAAGTTGGATAGTACTTGAGTAGCTGCTAATCAAATATTCACTGTTAAGCAAAAGAAGAAAATCACTGCAAAGAGAAAACTGAAGGCACATGGGAGAGAGAAAGTGAGTGTGTTTGAAATAGGAAAAAGAGCCAAAGGAGCACTGTACATGCTAAAAGTCTCAGAGACTTGCCACATGACATATGGACGCATGGTGAGTGAGATGTTCCTTTAATGCTCAGTTCCACCAGTTTTTCACTGACTTCAACAAAACTTCACATCATACCATGTCTCAGCCTGTCATAGAATCCTTAGTTGCATTTCCCATTATTTTTTGCCCTCTCTCAACTCAGCAAAGACATTCGAAGTCTTCGAGCTGCCTTGCCTCTTTGTCCATAGGCACTTCCTTACAATCACTTCAGTTATAATTCACTGTGAAGCTTCAAGTTTGTCACTGTATTACAGAGCACAGTTCTGAGCCCAACTAAGGCCTCTAATCTTTTTCAAACCAGCCCTGTATCTTGTAGGTAGAGTAACACCTTAAGCTTCTTGAGCCAAGTTGTTCAGTGTGAGTTAGTTTTTAGGGAGCAGACAGCGTTACCATGTCAGGAAGCAATGCATGTTACAGAAAAATGCCATGCTGTCACAAGGTGACAAGCTCTCCCCTTTCTGATATGTCCAAGGAATTTGGGCATATTCCTCAAGTCCTTCCCACACTTCTCCCTCTCCACGTTCATGACCAACCAGTTCTGAGAGGTCCCAGCATTTCCCTGCAGCAGAAACACACCCCTGCTCTTTGTTCACCTGCCATAAAAGAGGCTGAAAATGTACAAGGCAGTCTCTGGAGACAGCTAGGGCTGGTTGGACGCTCAGCGCCACGGTGTCAGTCCAGCAGGACACCTGGGTCCAGGCTCCTCTCATCAGCATTCTGCTACAGAGGATGTGCTGGCAAGGGAACATACACAGGTTGTCAGATTGGTCCACAATGCTCTCTACCCAGTGGGAGCCCTCCTTGTGGAACACAAGAGAGATGCATGCACAAGAATGTGTTTTACAATGAGTACATTTTTATATGCAATTATTTATGAAATATTTCCATTTCTAGAGAAAGAAAAGATACATTCAGCTGGCCCCAAAATACACTCTGCTCCCATATTGCTCTAAAATTTAACGACCAAGGCCAAGATTAAAGGCATAAACATTCATATAGTTTGGCAGAAAAAGAGGTTAAAATCACTGAATATGATTTATATTTTAATGTTATATGTGAATTTATAGTTGACTTTATATGTGAATAATGATATAATTACTTTTACTGAAGATAAAAATCAGTGCTGGCAACTTTGTTCTTTATCTGTGTATTTTAAAAAGCCTCTACAATACTATCATGACAAGATTCTCTTCTCACATGGCCTAATTCCTCTTGCAGCTCAGAATATTGCCTTTGCAGGACCTAGAAGGTTGAGAGACATGTTTTTCTACAGATGGCATGAGAGAAAAATTAAGGCGTGACGTAGAGAAAGATGTTAAGTAGCAGCAGACTAATGGAGAACATTTTGTCCTACTTCTGAGGAGCACATCAGGAACAGCTTGTTTTTATAGTGGATCCAAAGTATAATCACTGGCACTATATGACTGCTGTAAGCATTGCACTGCACTAATCATTACCATATTATTGTGAGTTTTGCTGAGCGTTTTGTAAAAGATACATTGCATTGCCTTTTTCTTTGGCACTTATCTTGAAAATGAATCAGACATACCAAAAGCTCTAGACAATAAATAACGATTAAGTTGTACCTTTTAACATTCTTGATAAGTTGCAGAGATTTATTGCTTTTCATTTTAACTAGATACCAAGAGCAAAACACTGACTCAATCTGCCAAGAATCAAAACACTGACTAAATCAATGTATGGATTTCTTCTAGGTAAATCACAATAACTAAATAGTGGAAGTGTGAGAGGTTATTTTTGATGCAAAAGTACCAAAGCCTTGAAACACCCATTTCTAAGTCTGCACCATTCATCCAGTTTTGCCATAATATACACCAAACATTTTCAAGAACGGTGGTGTAAAATTATATTCAGAAATTTCTATTCAGATATTGATCCAATATCTACAGAGTCACTGAAAACACAAAACCATGAGAAATCTATTTAAAGTCTTCTCTTCCAAGCACACAGCTTTTCTTCAGTCTTGCCATCTCAGTTGTAGGAAGAAAAATAAAAAATCTACAAAATCAACTATTAACTGTTCACCTGATATTCCCCTGGCAAAGAAGTAGAGAGAAAAAAACCCCAAACCCACAACCTAACAAACCTGCAAGTAACACCTCCTAGTTATACTGCTGAATATACTACTGAAGTCGTCCTCATTTGGTATCTAGAGAGTTAAAAACATCTATGCTATACAAAATCAGTTTGCATACATCAAACAGGGATATGCTGTGAGCGTATGACTGATGGGTTGGGGAATCACGTAATTTGCGAAGTTTATGGACCTGCTAAATGTGAACTGGATCTTTCAAAATCTGAGCAGTAGTCAGTATTTATGAAGCAGATGTCTATGAACCTTTTGCCACTTGAGAAAACTAGGCATTAGGAGTGAGCCCTGACTCTTGAAATCTTTGAGAGAGCAGACAGCTTCTTACTGTGGATTAATCCTGGTATAAACCAAATTTTATTTCTACTGAGTTGATTTTCATCAAAAAAGGAAACATTATTCTTTTAGTGCAGCATTCAGAGTCCCTTGTGTTCTGCTTACAGTCTTTTTTTTGTTTGGTTGTGTTTTTTGCTACTTATTGATTTGGACATGAAAGAGAGGTAAGGAAAGGGTCTTCTCCAGGATGCAAGCAGTTTATTCTCTGTCAACCTCCAGTGCTGTTTAGAATTTGGCACAAGATCCCCTATAAGCCCAATACTTGAACGAAAGTTCACCACAGCCACTGGGGATCTTCTCAATGCTAGATTTTGTCACAATGCCTTTTTCATCTAGATCCGATTTCCCTTAAACAACAACAACAAAAACAAATCAAGAAAACCTTCCTGGTTTATTTCTTTCCTTTCCCTCTCCTTAGAAAAATACGCTCAACTGTTTCATAAGTCTAAAAATGACACACCTTGTCATAATCCTGTATAAATCTGAAAGCATAAGAGGTATATATATGTGTATTTGTATACATTTGTGTCCACAGCCTATATAGATTTTAATTTCTCCCTATATACATAGGTATGCAAATATATTATTTGTTTTCAAGCATGTAAGGAACAGGATTCAATTTCATTGTTCAAATAACACGTGCTAGCTGCAACAGCCATCAAGTTCCTCTGGCCTTTAGCCAACTACAGGCAAAAGTCTATTTGTTTCAGCAACTGCAGCCGCCTAAGTAAGGAGCACCCTTGGGGTTTGGCTCCTGTAAGTGGGGCCATCTGCAACCACGGCACAGCAGGGCTGTCTCTGGTGGCAGAGGATGCTTCTGGGTGCTTTCCTGTGCGCTCCCATGGCACTGCAGGTCGGCAGGTTGGTGTAACGAAGGAGTTGCTTTCCCAGCAGTGTTACTGTGAAGGCAAAGCCACTTGAACTTCCTTAAGAAATGTTTTTCATCACTTTGAAAACACTATCTGTGAGAAGATTGTTCTTCTGACACTCGAAGCAAGTTCTCCCTCCTGAACTGAGAGTGTTAGGGATAAGTGCTGTGTGAGGGCACGAGTATGTGTATAACATCCAGCCTCTTAAATTTTAATTGAGCTCATACATAAGTTTCTCCGCTGATGGTGTAAGTGTCGGAAATACAAAGCATGCACACACACCTCACAGCAAATGAAACGTGTCAGCAAGTGCTGTAATCAATAACAATATAATATTCTTTCCTAAATAATGGCACAGCAGCAGAAGTGTGTAAGACAGTGATGAATTATTCAGCAGGCCTGCTTTGCTGCTACATTGCTCCTTCCATGCTTTAAGCTTTCCTACAGCTGAAACACCTGGCACAGCACACTCTGACTTCATCTTCTTCTGAATACCTAAATCTCTTTCTTCTCTTGTATAAAAATTAAGTTACCTAAGTGCCTAAAGCTTTAAACAGTTCTTCAGTGGCAAAATTGTCTGATGTCTCAAACTTTTTAAGTGCCTTATTTCTACTTGATAGCTTCACATGGAGATTTGCTATGTGTGTTAACAGGCAGCTGTGTATTAAATATTTTTAAAAGTAAATGCTTCAGAATATGGAAAATTTAATTCACTGGAGGGCATATGACATTCTGGACCAAGTATTCATTAATAGACAGAAGGCAGGTGCACTCAACTGGTTAAAATGAAAGCTGAATTTATGAAATGAGTATTTATACTGAACAGTATGATACTCCCTTGGAGCTAGAGTTCATCTAAGATACTATTTGGCATTAGCTAGAATATAGTACATAAGAATTTAGTTTTGTAAAATAAAATTATTTTCAGTCACCTAGTACTCTAAAAATATATATGTTTTAAGTATGTCTTGAAGCATATGCTTGACTACAGATTATTATATGACATTCATATACTGAGGAAGCATTATAAAAGTTAAACTATATAGGCAAAACCATGGTTCACAGAAGGAAGGTAATGTCTGCAAGATGAACAGGAAAAAAAAAGTTTAAACTTTTTTTTTTTAAAATCTCAAATGAAAGTTAATGCACTTTGTTTCCATTTTAAGATATTCTGGAAATTATTTACATCTTTTTCTGGGTAGTGACACATTTGTATCTAGAGATGTTCATCTAATCTGTCATTCAGCTCGAGATGGTGAGGTACATCTTAACATATTTCATGTGCTGTGTGTAGCTCACTTTTAAATGCCACAAGCAATACAAATCCGTCATCTCTCCTTGGGAAGCTGCCTGATTCTGTAATACAGCTTACCACTAAGTACTTTCTCTGATACTCAAGCTATATTTCTCCCGCTTGATTCATGTTCCACTTCCCATTACCTCGTGTTAACTCCCTCTGCCCCTGCTATCGAATGAAGGCGGTCTGATTCCTACCTGTACTGACTGCTAACTGCACTGAACTGAGCAGCAAGAAATAAATAACCCCCCACCGCAGAAGGTCACCTCTGTGATCTCTCTGCCATCATGCCATCCCTTTAACACTTGCTGCTGTCCACTTTCAGAAGCAGGACCTTTGCTGTGACCCCAGAAAACTACTTTCCTCTTCTAGGAGAGACTGCTGGATTGACACCGAAATACCTCAGCACTCGTCGGGGAACATGATGGTTTTGAACAGGGAGCACATTAACTCCCGAGATCTTGCATAAGAAACATCTGTAACAGTTTCACGTGACACCAGAAGGGTTTGGTGCCATGTGCCTCTCGGCAGTTGATCCACAAACTTGCGGTGCAGCTATCTAATAAATAGCACTGCTGCTGAAGAGCAGGAAGAATGCACGTGGAGTAAGGTCGCAAGGTTTTGACCTAGATTTCAGTCAGCAGGAAACTGCATCAGAAAATAAAAATTGGACGTACTTCAGTGCCCTTGACGAAAAGGGCTACAGGCCTGTGTGAATGGGGGGGAAATAAGGTGCAATCTCGCTTTCACGCTGCTTGGCACATAGCGGGAGGATGGAAACTGGCTCTGCGTTCATTTGTCTGCAGCGTGCTCTGTGATAATGCGCTCAGGAAAAAAACCCAAACACATCTATGTCAAACAAACTACTGCTCAGAGAGAGAAAATAGCTATCTATCTGACTCACGACCACTGAAACAGAAAAATCTTTGTTAAACAAATCATTAAATTTTAATAGTAAAGTTTGGGAAAAGTTGGCTGGGAAATCTATGCAGAAATGCTTATGCAAAAAACATACTTTCCTACCAGAATTCTTTCTTGTTCCCTCCGATTCTAGAAGTTGACAGACATGACCTGTCTAGTCACCATAATCATTAGAACAGGTTGACAAAGAAGCAATTTTCTTAGAGTGGTTTTATTAACTTTGGCAAATGGAAATTAAATTAACTGCAAGTTTTCACAAATGCAGTTACTCTGGCAACTCCAGAACATGAAGGAGAAACAAAATGCATTAAATATAAATAAGTGCATGGAGATCATAATTGTCCCTCCCTGTATGAAAGGGAATGAGCAAATAATACTAGTTCATTTTCCATAAATCTTACATGTCCTCAGGACAAAACAACCCTTCTTGTTTTGGTTATATAGAGGAGCATAATTTACTAAGGGAAACAATGACAAGACCGCATATGAAAATATATTGTAAACTCTTATCTGCAATTCTTCAGTGAAATGATAAATCAAGTTATATAATCTCAGGTGACAATTCAGATGTATTACAACTATCATCTGTGTTTACCCAAACACTTCTAATCTTAAATCACCACAACTATTACTTCACTCCTTCAAGTTCCAGTGGAATTTGTATATTAAATAGGCCTCATAAAACAAAGTAACAGTTCGCCAACTGAAAATGGTACGACAATGAAACGATCAAATATTATTCTAAAGGGCTTTTGGCAATGGCTGTGATAGCTCATTGTAACTATCCTATTTGCACTACAACATCTTCACAGAAAAAAAAAAATACCCTTTAATTTCGTTCAATTTCTTATATTACTGAACTTATTAGAAGCACTGAATTGAAAGCTCCCCTCTCTCAAATTTACCAGTAACAGCATCTTCTTGTGAAACTTTAACAGGAATTTTCATTAGTAAAGCTGTAACTAAAGCAACAGAGGTTAACATCCACAATATTTCCTGAATACTAATGGATAGCCAGTACTGCTGATGAGCAGAAGCCAAACTTAGATGATCTTCCAGCGTAAAATCTATTTCTCATTCCCACTCTTGACCTGGGCAGAACCTGTTCACACCAACAAGAATTTACTTAGAAAACAATAAGTATTTTTAGGTAAAAAAATCTCTTATGGACAGGTGAGGGAACAGATCATGTGTGAACATGTGAAGCAGACCTTGTAATGGGTGTCCAGATGTAGAGCATGTTGAGATGGGAATGTGTCAGGTGGGAAGCTTTGTTAGGAATCAGGAAGCAAAGATGGATTTGCAACAATATTTTAAAAACGGACATACAAAAGCAGATGAGAAATTTAAATAGAAAAATAAATAAATAAACTAAGATGTCTACTGCCTCTTAGATTAACCAAAAGAGTTTCCAGTGCAGAGGCCTTGCACTTCATGCTCCTCTTTCCAGTTCCTTGGTAGTTAGGCAAGACTACCTTGGCAGAAATATCACACAAAGTAGAAATATTCCTCTTAAATTAACCAGTCTCATAATATTATGTCTTCACCGATGGGTTCTAGGAATTATGTGACATAAAACCCCAACTTCAGCAGAGTTTAAAACTTGTCTCTATGCACACTACTAGGGCACCTGTCTTAATAAAAACCAAGTAAAATATGTGAGTGTGTGTGTTTCAGGTTGGTTTGGGTTTTTTTTTAATTATCTTATTTGACAAGTAGGCTTAAGGAGTCATGTGTTCATTTTCTACTACAGCTAAAAATTTCTTAAGTCATCTTGACCAAATCACTTAATCCAACATGTTTGCTAGTTCAAAGGACAGCAACTTCCTGTTTCACAGAAGATAGTGACAATAACTAAATCCAAACTGTCATGCTAAGATAGTATAATATTAAGGGCAACAATAGCTTCTAACAGCATTTCTGATGCCACCAAGATGGTACCTCCATTCCTCACCAACATGTAGTCATGCAGTGGCTCAGCCTCTGGAGAATCCATTGTTGAGATACAGACCTAGGTGATACAGCCTCTTTCTTACACAGCAGTGAGTAAGGGAAAATGGAAGTGCAGTCCTGTTTAGAAAGCTACTTTGTCCTGAGGTTAATTTTAAAAACAATAAAATATGAAATTTCTAATTTCCATGAGCAAATATTTTGTGCCTGGAGGCAGAAAAGAATAAACTATGAAAATCTGTTTAAAAATGTTTTCCACATGCATTAAATTCTTCTTTAGCTATGAGTACTCACTCATTGTCACTCCCAGACTGCTTAGAGCATATTTTAAAAAGCAACTGCAGATACTAAGTCTTCAGTTTATTACCAGTTCTAAACTGGCAGTACTCATTTAAAAAAAACCAAAAAAAAACCCCAAAACCCAAACGAGTTTTAAAAAGAATTTTCTTTTTTCATGGTAAATATGTAATTTTAATTGTGTATTTGATGTGACATGGCACACAAATATATTTAATGCAATTTGTTTTTCAGCAGTTCACATTACCTATATTCCCAAACAGCAAAACAGTTCCTGAAATGTATACCACTAAATGGAGAAGAAACAAGGTCTATGAACATCTTTGGATACAATTCAGCCCACTTAAAAACATTTCAAAAGCTCTTTGTGGTTCACCTCATAAAGCTTCTGCCTCTGGTCCATGAGACTCCCGCTTCAGAAGTAAGATGCATGATGCATACCCAGAAAGAGATAGGACTTTTTGCATAAAGGTCTGTATTTTACACCACCTGCACAACAAGTTTTTTAACAAAGTGCGTAGCCTTTTCTCAGTGCTGCAGTGAATACTTTCATTCAGCATCCAACTATGGATAAGATTGATCTTCTATAATGTTATGACAAGATATTTATGTTATAAGTTAGGGTAGTTACTAAACTTCCCTTTATAGGAAAATATATATGTATATATATAAAAGCTAGGAACCCTAAAAACTGATTAATCTTTTTTTCTTTGTCTGCCTCGTTTGGGATGGATGATGCTTTGGAGGTGTGTACATTGACAACATAGTGAGTTGGTAACCGCCATGTTATTAATGCAGGCAACACCATGAATTAGGACAGTTTCAGACCAGTATCTGTAAATTGTATCTCCCAAAGCAGACAGGAAAAACTATCATGTAGCTTCTCTTCATCTCACATCTTTGAGATGTTAATGAAACACCACCCCACCTTGCCTCAACAACTGCACTCTTGACACACGAGCAGTCATACAAAACATGTATGCAAAAGGTAATTGTTTTGGTCTGATGTTTTCATCATATTCTTTGCTTAATGACATTGTAAAAGGTTGTCTTATTTGTATTATTTGCTTTGCCATACAATTATTGTTTTTAATGTTCAAGAACTTTCACAGATGACCTTCCACTTTTCTGTCAATTTTTCTACCATACTGAGAGGTTGACCTCTGTCTCTGATGAGCCCATGAGCCCAGCTTCTGCCTCCTATTGACTTTCAAACAAATACCTCTCTGTATGTATATCAAGCTTGGTGAAATGCCTCCCGGCTACCCACATAAAAAGCTAATCCATTCTTTTTTAAATTTTCACTCATAATTGCCCTTTACCATAAAACAGCTCCTCAATTTTCTGTATTTCGCTGTCTCTTTGATTTTATCCGGATTTTAATTCTGTGTTACATGTAAGTGTTGGGGGAAGGGAACATCTTTTTTGATCTCTGTACAGAGCCCACTCAATGGACTCTTGTTATTCTAGGTGTTAACAGTGCAAAAAGGAAAAAAAACCCAAAACAATAGAAACACCAACTTGAAAAATTAGCATTCTTTCCTGAGAGTCTCATGTCTTCCTTTGCAAATGGAAAGCATACTGCTCTTTTTCTAAATTTGCCTAGCCTTCCCTTTTTACCACAATTTAACACCGGAGAGCTCTATGAATTGTTTTTGATAGGTACATAAATTTCCTACATTACAGATTGAAGAAAAGGTGTCCAGCTTTGTCAAATATAATTGAATAAAAGCATCCTAATTTTGGTACTTGCACTGGTGTCTCAGCAGAATGTTCCTCTTGTTCCCTGTTAGAACAATAAATATAGAACAAGGAGTTTAATGGTATTCTTTTTTAGACCAAACTGATGGGGTGAAGTAATTGCTTTTGGTGCTCACAATATCTGTAACTAGATGAATTTACAAGGAAAGCACTTTAGCCTTAGAGCAAAATTATGAATATGTATCAGGCTCCTGCATTACATTTATTGTCTCCAGTACACAAAAAATCAACTTTGGCATAACATGAAGAGAGAATAACTAACAAACTACCTCCTGAAGAAGAAAACTATTATTTAAAGTGACAGTCTCACCCGTCTTTTCGTCTACATAAAGGACAAGGGTCTAAACCAAATATCTATCCTTTTTCACTTCTCTGTAGTCTGTTCACAAGGAGCCTGCCATTAGGCATAGCACTGCTGACACCAACATTTTTATATGATAATTCTGATGACAGCTATTAATGCACCATCAATAGGAGACTTACAATACTAAACATGCATTAAGGAGCTACTTCTTTCAAGCTGTCTGGAATTTCTCTG
>VZTU01029227.1:0-12370 GCA_013400835.1 Zapornia atra
ACTCCAGATCAGAAAACCTCTTGGCCTAAATGTCTTTACATACGCAAGGATAGATCTGGCTCACTTTTTTGAAGCACTTCCAGCTCTGAGAAAAAGACATTGGAACAATACAATCTGTGCAAGCTGAATTATAATATGAAGACAACTATCATTTAAGAATATTGTATTCTTAGTTTACCCTTTGTCCTACACGAAGGCAGATTATGAGATGGGCATTTAAAATGCACAGGTCTGGTGGGAGATTTTAATATTTTAAGACATAAAAGCATTAATTTTGCAAAAGTCGAGGCTGAAGGGAAATTATCAGTTAAAAAAAACTTGTAGCAGTGTCTATGTGAAAAAACTACTGGGCATTTGCTCTTCCACCCTGTCAGTTTGATTATTCATCAATTGTCTGGGAAGCTTGCACTGATGCAAGAAAGGAACTTTACAAGAGCCTTGAAAATGAATGTGAGTAAGCAATGCTTGGATTCTAGACCAGCCGGGTAATGCATAGTAAAGTGAAAAATGCAGTATTCATATATACACATGAATATGCTTGTGTTCAGTGAGAAGCAGGAAAAAAACCAGCCACTCCTCAGCTGAGTACTTACAAATGTGTTATTCTACAGTGGAAATTATACAGTTTTAAAGTCTTAAAAAATCCTTACAATTTTTATTGAAATACGTTTTAGAGGAGATAATAGGGAATTCAAAGGCAGTATTCTTTTTGAAGTGATATCAGAAAATAATCAGGTCAATTTGTTTAGTGCAACATTACCTTTAAACTAATTATCCAGTATGCAAATATAGAAAACAACAAACAAACAAACAAAACTGGAGCTCATTTAGTAACATATTAAGACTAAAAGCGTTCATAATTCATTCAATTCATCATACTCTCACAAGACAATGAAAATGTTGATTCCAATGAAAATTATTCTGCCCCTTTGCCAAGCACAAGTAGGTACATGTTTTTTACAGATTGCCTGGCAAATGAAGAGGAAATCAGTCATGTTGAAATGCAATGTATCTTAGATGTAACTATGGTATTTATATAAGCCAGTCCTCAAACAGATTATAATAGCCCAGGAAATTTACTTCTGTAACAATGTCTAGCACCAAAAAATCTCTTTGCAACAAGAGTTGACTCCATAGATTTTATCTCGCAGCACTGGTCAGTCTTCCTGTACTCAAAGCCATGGACAGTCATTTTAACAATAGGCAATATATATCTATATATATTATTTTTTCTATTTGGTCATTAGACAAAAAAAAGAAAAGAAAAAAAAAAGGCATGGGAAATTGTATATTGCAGCATCACAAGGTGACTTGCATGAAGTATTGTTTCTACCAATATAGCGTGATTATTTCACAAGAGCATCTATTTCACCAAATGAGTTTTACAGAAATGAAATTTTCCCCAAATAAGCAATGTTTGGATGTACCCTTCAGGTGGAGGACAAGAGGGTAAAAAAAAAGAACAAAAGCAAAAGGAACAACAGGAGGGTGGAGAGGGGGGTGTTTGCTTGGTTGATTTGGGAGGTCAACCCTGGCCTGGCCAGAACCAGGACAGGGTCTGTGGCCGTTCTCACTTACAGAAGCATCTGATATTGCTGGGCTAATTCTATATAACAAGGAAGCNCTTTTAATCATCCATAAGACACTGCAGAGGAAGGAAAACTTAAATTTATTTTTGGCTATACCTCTTGTATATAATTTACACACAATATTAGCTGGAAATAGAAGAACCTTTTCAATTAATCTTACGTCAAAACTATTCATGTTTCAGATATGTGTTGGTCAACATTCCAGTTCAGCTATTTCAGTCTTTACATATCTTTTCAAGGAATTTGATTGAAATGAGTATGTTGTGACTTACTGATTTATTTTTTACAAATATCATGACTCAGAAAGCCTCTCTTTGTGTGTCAGACTATTCACAAGCCAATCCCGATGGTCATATTTAGTACCTTCATTCATAATATTCAAACTAAACATTGTTTGTTTGCTGTTGGACATAACAATTCTCAATTCACAATGCTAGATCAGCTAAGTTGCACAGTGTTCTTTCTCGCTCCTAGCAACATGATGAAATAATTAAAAACCAGAGTCAGAAAGCTTTTAAAGGTGATGTGCCTGACTGTAACTAGATGATAAGTCTTCTTGGTTGCAGATACTGCATATCAGTGATGTCTTACAAATTGAAAAAAGGGTTCTCAGCCTCTACCTAACCTTAAGTCCTGTGGTCAGTCATTGCATTTTCATTTGTGCAGATGCCTTCTTAGAGGTTTCTGAATTTGGATAAGCTTTTACTTCTGTCTAAATGAATGATAAAAATGCTTAAAAATATGGAACTGAGGATTTACAAATACATCCAAAGTTATGTAAATGTTAATTATTTTTATAGAATATAAAATTAATTCTATGAATAGTGACAAATTCAATTCTGTATTTCTTTGTACAAATGATAACAAATAACTATTTTGTTTTCCTATTCAAGCACTGCAGTTGTAAATCTTTCTGAACCAACTTTAAGGACCTTCAAAAGTGCATGCCGGTATCAAAAGAGTTTGCACGTTTTTGTACCACAAGTTTATTGATTGTCATGAAAAGGCATGTTAAGTAGTCATTCCTTGTTTTCTATAATATCATTTGAGATATTTGCTCTTAGTTTTAGCTCAGGATTAAGTACACAGCAGAACAGAAATAAACCTTGTTAGTGAGTTTTATTCAAGAACAGAGATGCTAAACAGGAAAAATATTCCAGTTCTGTCATCCTGTCACCTAGATTGGCTGAATGTACTCATGAGAAATCTTTACCACAAAGTTGTTTTTTTAATATAGTGATATTTCCTTTCCACCTCACCCCAAGCTGCCTATGTTCTGCTGGTACTTGCTGTCATCAAAATAGAAAATGCCTGAAAATTAGAATTAAAAAGATATTATTCTGAAAACAATAGTATCTTTGACTGACATCTGAAATATTGTATAGAGGATTATCTCTATAAAAACAAATAGATACAAATCTTGAAAAGTATGGCTCAGCTGTGCCCTGTGTGTGTCTCTCTCTTCTCCCCCAGAGGATGAACTTTGGCTTTACCTTTGGGATGCAGTATGGGGAATCTCAGGAATCTTCCATCCTGGGGTCCAACAAATCTGTAGCACCCATTAAGCACAGAAGCAATATTTCTAAAGAAACATCCATATTCTAGTGGAAAAACTATTTCAGGGTTTTTTTTTCACATACCCCCTCTCTTCACCAATCCAGTCTATTCTAATTACTAGAAACAAAGTTTTTGAGATTAAAAAGATTGACATGGTAAAGAACTCAGGTCAGGGGCTTGTTTCAGACATTTTAATGTGCTAAGGAGTAAAATATTCTATTGGCAAAGAAAGAAAGAAAGACCTTTCACTCCCTCTTAGCCATATCAGACCATTCTTTAGACATTTGTCAGACCATATGCGGCTTGGACAAGCTTATCTTAGAAAATCTGAGAGAGATTACAAAACTAAAATATTGGAGTCCAAGTTTAGAAGGGTTAACATATCCAAAGATCAATCAGCTAGTACTCTGTGTACTGTATAAAGCTAAATAGCCATAGGTCAGAATCAGGAAAAAAAATGTGTTAATTAATTAACAATGAATATGGCTGATAACAGATTTTCAAAAAATCTTAGCTGAAACAAGCCCAGAAAAATATTTCCTTGAAAGTGAACTGAGCCTTTTTGTTTGAATATGGATTCGATACTTTGCATGGTTTTAACTGATGCCAATATTTTAGTGTGCATTTTCTCATGACCCAGTAAAGAGATTCTGGGACTGTCCATCTGCTGTAGCCAAAGATATTATTCTCCTTTTGAGCCTTGGCTGCTGCAGCAATTGTATCAATTCAGTACACTTAATACTTCATTCTGCAAATATGTAGCATGAGAATAAAATGGGGCAAATACTAAAAATTAATAGTGACTCAAAAATAAAATATCTTAAGTTGTGCATGAATAATTGAAGTGTGAAATTCGTGAAACTCTTGTGATCATCAGAGGGTAAAGCTCTAAACAGTTTTGCAAAGCCAGCAGTAAGTGAATATGGCAGCCACTTTTAAAACACTACCTACACGAATTGCTGAACAGGGTTGTATGGAGTCACTGCTTGGATAAGACATCTCTAGAAAACTCTTAAATTCTTTCAAATAAAATTGCAATTTTTTTTCTCTTTATTTAAATTTAAAAACAACTAAGATGCCTACATTGTACACTTGCATGGTGAAATAAAAGAGGACAGAATAGAGAGGGACAATCATCTCCCTGTCCCTGCTGGCCACCCCTCTTCTGATGGAGACCAGGATACCATTGGCCTTGCGAGCTGCAAGAGCACACTGCTGGTTCATGTTAAGTTTCTCATCCACCATGACATCCAGGTCCTTTTCAGCAGGGCTACTCTCAAGGAGCTCTTCTCCCAGTCTGTATCTATGTCTGGAATTCTTCCAGCCCAAGTGCAAGACCTTATACTTTGCAATGTTGAAGCTCATTAGGTTCACCTGGGTCCACCTTTCCAACCTGTCAAGATCCCTCTGGATGGCTTCCTTTCCTTCTGTTGTGTCAACCACACCACTCAGCTTGGTGTGATCTGCAAACTTGCTGAGGGTGCACTCAATTCCATCATCAATGTCATTGATAAAGATGTTAAAGAGCACCGGTCCCAAGACAGACCCCTGGGGGACACCGCTTGTCACCGGCCTCCACCCGGACATAGACCCATTGACCACCACCCTTTGGCTTCGGTCTGTTAACCAGTTTCTTATCCACTGGATGGTCCACCCATCAAATCCACATCTCTCCAATTTAGATATATGGATGTGGTGGGGGACTGTGTCAAAGGCCTTGCACAAGTCCAGGTAGATGACATTGGTTGCCTTCCCTTTATCTACCGATGCTGTCACTCCATCATAGAAGGTCACCAGATTGGTGAGGCATGACCTTCCCTTGGTGAAGCCATGCTGGCTGTCCTGGATCATGTGCTCATCCCTCATGTGCTCCAACATGTCATCCAGGAGGATCTGTTCCATGATCTTCCCAGGCACAGAGGTGAGGCTCACTGGCCTGTAATTCCCTGGGTCTTCCTTGCTCCATTTCTTATAAATGGGAGTGACGTGACCTTTTTTCCAGTCCCCAGGGACCTCTCCTGACAACCACGACTTTTCAAATATGATGGAGAGCGGCTCGGCAACCACATCAGCCAGCTCCTTCAGGATCCTGGGATGCATGTCATCCGGCCCCATAGACTTGTAGACATTCAGTCTCATGAGGCGGTCTCGGACTTGCTCTGCCCTTACAGTGGTGGGGGGATTCGCTGCCCCAGTTCCCACCTAGAGGTCCAGGGATGCAAGGTTCTGGGACTTGAGAATTATGAGAATCCTGGCTGCCAGAGAAGACTGAGGCAAAGAACTCATGCAGTACTCAAGCCTTTTCCACATCAGTTGCAGCCAATTCTCCGTTCTCATTTACCAAAGGGGGTACGTTCTCTTTGGCCTGTCTCTTCTGGCCAATGTACCTGTAAAACCCCTTCTTGTTGTTTTAAACATCCCTCGCCAAGTTCAGCTCCATCTGCGCCTTGGCTTTCCTGATCCCGTCTCTGCAAGTCTGAACAGCATCCCTGTATTCTTTCCAGGCAACACACACATGTTTCCAAAGCTTGTACTTGCCTTTCTTTTCCCTCAGTTTGACCAGCAGGTCCTTGCCTAACCATGCTGGTCTCCTGCCCCTCCTGTGTACTTTCTTATTCAGAGGAACAGAAAGCTCTTGTGCTCTCAGAAAGGCATCCTTAAATAGTAGCCAACTTTCCTCAGCATTTCTGTCACTAAGGACCACCTCCCAGGAGATCTTGGCCAACAAGTCCTTAAACAGCCTAAAGTTTGCGCTCCTGAAGTTCAGGGTACTGATCCCACTCTTTGCCAGGCCCACATTTCTTGAAATCACAAACTCAATTAGGGCATGGTCGCTGTAGCTCAGGCTGTCTCCAATCTTAACACCTTTAATGATCTCCCCCACATTGGTGAGCACCAGGTCCAGCAATGCATCACCTCTCGTCGGTACCAGAAAGTTGTCATTTATAGGCTCCAGGAGTCTACTGGATCTCTTGCAGCTCGAATCAACATAACTGTCAAATGATGGCCTTCACTGAATAATCTATAAAACATCTCCTTTGAAGTTCACCATGGAATGGAATAATAAACTGGTAAAAGGATTGAGATTTGGTCAAGGATATGCTGCCATGCTGGTGACTGACATCTGATAAGCAGTAAAGCTGTACTGCACTTCAAGTGGTGGATTCTTATTTCAGTCTGATGATGTTATCCTACACAATTGCCTTCGTATTTCTCTTCTCGGAAAAGTTCAGGTTCTTCACTGAAAAGATACCAGATTTGTTCTGCCTTTCCTAATCCTAGAAATTAAATTGTTGGGAAGGATATGTACATACAATGCATAAGAAAGAGTTTTCATTTCATGTAGTTTCTTGCATGTGCAGCACTTTAAAAAAAAATTAAATATCTGTCTGTTCTGCAATTACTCTTGACAGAGGCTGACAAGAAAAGGTTTCACCTGACCTACCGGTGAGGAAATAACCAGAAGTGGTTTAAGTTCTTGTAAACAATTTGAAAATAAATTAAGTAGAATATAGTGATTGGCTGGTGACGAAAAATGTTTATACTACAATCAAGACCATTTTCCTCACTCCCGTAATTCAATGTTATCTTGATAAACTATTCCATGAAATTAGCAGAAGAGCACACCCTTCAGTGAAAAAGCTAGCTAGTATCTTTAACAAAGATCTCAGCTGAGATGTCAAAGAGAAAGTCAGGATGTTTCTCTTTTTAAATAATGTAGATTTAACTTGTCTGTAAAGTTTTTTGGAAGAAATGTATGATGCGGAATACAAAGAGTTTCAGTTCTATGAGTGTGAGACACGCTTCCACTGCTCTAGTGTGGAGTCCCACTCACAGGAGACAGTCCTCTATGAACTTCTTCAACATGAATCCTTTCCCATAGAGTTTCATCTCTTCACCAGATGCCCCAGCATGGGTCACTTATATGGGGTGTCTGAAGCTAGTTAAGGTTTTACTATGGTCCCTTTAGGCTAGTCTAGCAAGACATTTATGCAGTTCTTGTATTGATGTAGAGGCTTGCCACAGTTTAACCCCAGCAGCTCAGCATGATGCAGCTGTTGGCTTACTCTCCTTCCAGTGGGATGGAGGAGAGAATCAGGAGAGTGAAAGTGAGTATACTTGTGTGTTGTATGGTAGATATTTGGACTGAATTTTTCATCTGAGAACACAGCTCATAATGTCATTATTATGTGCATACCCATAATGTCATTAAAAATGCTGTTATTTGTGCCCATTTTACATGGAAAAGTTCATCTATAATTTAACATATAAATGATGTCCATCTTGCTTGCTGGTCTCTTTCTGTACCTGCTATGGAAAAGTATCTTAACAAGTAAACCAATTAATATAGATGACAGGTGTAATTATTTTGTCATATCTGCAAAAAATATCTTTGAGTAATAAAATTATTCCTGAGTAAAAGGAAACACATTAAATTTTAATAAATATGACAGCAGCTAATCTGTGTTTTCACAACTAGGAACAAACATTAGAAAGTGAATAGAGTTCAGAAGCACTTGGAGTACAATTCATGTAAAAGTAATCTGGAAAGTGTCACACCTTCTGTACCACTGGTCCTTCTTTTAAACCTGATTTCTTATTCCTGAGCAGTTGCTGAATAAGGATTTCTGCAAGACATCTGTCATTTGAAGACTTAAAAATCTTTTAAACTTTGCTGAGCAATGACAAAAATAAACAGCATCTGCTAAAGACAAAGCAATACTTGCCACTGTGGGTAGTAAAAGTTGAATTAATAACACTTTAAGTTTTATAATTAAGAACCAGAAGTGTTAGATGAAACCCAGCTTAATCCTTATCTCACTGTTACAGATTTCTCAGCTTTAAAGGGAATGTTTTATTATATCTACAATCAAATCATTATTTGGCCTCATTAAACTACTGCTGGAGTAATCAGCAATCAAAATGCTTACCATGACAAAAGGTATAAGCAAAATAATCTCAAGAGTTCATCAGATATACTGCTTACTTGTTTTCATTTTGAGATAGCTGCACTTTTTTCTTCCCTTTGTAAATTTTGTAGTTTACTGGAGTTCAGGGTATTGAATAAAAATTTTGAGATCATGGGGAACAAAGAAGAGATCTTAAAGAACTTGTTATCCACCTGATATTTTGTGCTTGGTGTTAACTGCATGGTCTTTCATATTCCATTCAGATTCTGGCACATATCCTGTATTCACATTAGTTAGTTCAGACTGCTTCTCTCAGAAGTTACATCTTCTAGGTTTATCAGATCATTGCAAGTATTGAATGAGACATTGATAATGATGTATCAGCTTCTCTGTTAAGCATGATGTTAAGGCCTGGAGGACCCTTGACATTTCCTTTGTCACTTTTTTGATTATTTAATTTCCAGAAAATGCATAGCACCCCCTACTATTGTGTTGGGATCTTATACAAGGTGTGGGAGAAGAAATAATATTCCCTTGGTTTTTAGAGATAAGACTCATTCATTCAGCACTCAAGAACCTCTGGTAGAGTAAATTATCAGAATGGCAAATCACATTTGCAATCCCATCTTTAAAGCAGACCTTTATTTTTCTCAGTGACTTCTCTGTTTATATTAGTAATTGTACTTTATGTACTATTTGTATTTACTGTCCATATTAGTAATTGTACTTTATGTACTATTTGTATTTACTGTCCAGTTGGAGGATCCTAGGAAAGTTTATGGTCTTCTTAACAAGAATACCTAACTCATGCTCTGCAGAATACTAAAGCACCTACTTAGCAGCAAGTAGCATTACCTACATAGCCACATTTAAAGCTTGATAAAACTTAAGTATGTTTGTAACTGTTCTGTTGAATCAGAACCTTAATTGTTTGGAATATGTTTAATTACTGTCTATAGCAATCTATAGTTAGTAGCTACTACAGAAAATGTGATCCTCAAATGAAACATACTCAGATGGTCCAACCTGTCAAATGGCACCAGTGAAATCAGTGAAGCTACACTGACTGTCACCAGCTGAGAACTTGGTCCAGGAATAATAGGCAATAAAACTACAAAACTGTCATTCATAAGTAGCATATTCTTGAAACTCAGGCACATAATTGTTATCATCAGTATATGCACATCTGGGAATGAATAGGAAAGAAATAACAAATCATCTGGAAACCTTTTTGTGGAAAGTGCTTACTAAGGAAAAATGAGGTTTACAGGAAGCCAAGCAAAAAATAAATCCACATGAGGAAACATGTGAGTAGGTAAGCAATTTTTGTTGTTGTTTTTAGTTTTTTAGTTTTTCACAGTAGCAACTTTAAAAACAGTTTTAATTTTAAGGAGTATAATTTTGATCTTAAAAAACAAGGTGGGGTTTCCTGCCTCTATTCAAGATGACAAGCAGCAGCAGCNNAGCAGCAGCAGCATATGTGAGCGGAAAGGTCCTTAGGAGCCAGACAGGAGTAGCCATCTATTTATCATGGGGTGGTGCCCTCTCTTGTGTTCTTCGTCATGAACTCTCTGCATGAACTGTTTGAATGTGTCTGATTAATGATATAAAACCAATCCTAAAACTATGCAGAATCCCACTCAAGACAGTGATAAGAGATATTTTAAATCCTTTGATTCAGATGCATATTTTGTTCGCTATTTCTTCAGCATGGTTTTGCTTTGCAGTTAAAAATGCACAAGTACTATAAGTTGGAAGCATGCATCCAAACACTGAAGTTATGAAAACTAGTAATCCCTGCAGTTTCTCAAGTTATATTTACCTCTCCTGCCCCATCACAAAATTCATGCCAGGTTTACAGAGTCAACCTTTCAGCTTGGGGAGATAGTCCACTATGATAGGGAGCAACCTGGGTGGCTAAACAGACATCCAGTGTGATTTTAGGCATTTGAGAAGGCACATAATTTCTGGGACTATTATACCTCTGATGGTAACAGAAGCCTACATGTTAAGGCCTTGTCAGAGAAGAGAAAAAATTTAACCCCAAATTTTAAGATCCTTCACTTAAACCACTCTATTGTTGATCATATGAAGTGTCACTGAGAAAATTTTGCAGAACATCTGGTTCAACCTCTGAGAAAATATTTGCAGGCTTGAAAATCTTGGGGGGAGGTGATGGTGTTCTTTTAAATGAGTATCTCAAATGATGCTGGTAGTCAGTCAATATTATATCTAACAAAGAAATGCGTCCCTCCTACACACAATGGGCATGAATTAAAGCTGCACCATGTCTCCTTGCTAAGAGACCTACAAAAACATCCGCATTTGGATGGAGTAACAGAAAGCTGTAGGTAAAAAAATGTATACCTGAAATAAAAGGTTTTTATGCACACACACCCATCACAGATTAAAAAAAAATCTAAATGTGTCAGCTTGCTTGGTATAATAGACTGAATCAAATTACATGTATGGCATTACAGGTAGGATCAGCATAATTTAGACTTCTAAAATTCAGCAAGACTATAACACTGTTCAAGTTCAGCAGTTTACTCCTTTTTGCTTCCTTTGGAAGTGCAAGACAAGATACATGATTCATTGTAGTGGAATTTTCTTTTTCTCAGATTACCCAAATATACCATCAACATATGTTACCTCTAAAAGTAGGTTAAAAGTGCTAATTCTGATAAGGCACTTGAAGAAAACAAAATGTTGGCCACTCAGATAAGAATGAAAAAAAGAAGCTATGTCTTGTGGAAATTTTAAAGTAGGAAGATCTACAAGTTGTACAGTGGAAAAGACACCTATATTGACCTTAATAAAAAGGACTGAAAATTTCATCATCTATGCCTTCCACAGATGTGATGGATTTTTTAATGTCAGAATAGATTTAAAGTTTCCAAAGTGGATAATTAAAACAATAGAAGGTTTGGCCACAAAGTCCTAATTTTCTGATATTCAGCATCTCTTCATAGAAAAATATTTAGAAATCTACAAGAAAGAGGCATTTCATCTTTGGGCTTTTTGTTTGGTTTGGTTTTGGTTTTGGTTTTACCATAAAAGTACTGAAAGACATATAGACAAAGAACCACAGCAATTACAATTAATACAGGGATCCCTTGGAATAGAAGGTAATTCTTATAGTAACACTAAACTTGAAATCTGTCCATCAGGTAATATCTGAAATAAGGTTAATAGTGGGATAAGAGGCACAGAACTCTTAAAATCCCTGATCAGCTCAGTGGTTATATAGTCTAATATTCCTGTTTTAAGACACAGTAAAGCTGTATTCCAGGAGGATAAAAAGCAAGACCTGGAAAATAGTGAATTAAAAATAGAAAATTATGTTATGGCACTAGTGCCTACATTTAAATGACTGTTAATATGAAATTTCTTCCTGAACTTGCTGTGTTTTTTTCTGGATGAATCTGAAAAAAGCCACTCTACTGCAAGAAGCCAAGTGAAGCAGTCTTCTGCAAGAATCATTAGGCTCCTTGCTCAGGAGTGAAATGAGAGAAATACCTCCATAGGACAATTAGTTCCATTTATCTTAAACAGCTATGTTGATTTATCTTTAATGTGATAAATTGACATCTAGAGGTGTCTGTCTATTTCCCACTAGGAGACATCTCCAGGATGCGTCCCTGGGGATAGCTAAAGGTAAGAAAGGAGGAAGTCCCGTACAGAGACTCACCCTGGTGCATTCAGATGCCTGAAACTAGTAATGAGATTCAACGTAGCCTTCAATCAAAAGTTATTTTGATTCACCAAAACACAATACTATTGTTTCCATAATGCTGTGCCAGTAGCCTAACACATTAATATCTTTTTAATTCCCTTAGTACAAAGAACTCTTATTAGCTTTATTTTGTCTTGCAGAACAATTAGGTGTGGAACAAGTTAAAAAGAGAGATTTCCCTCTGCACTCAAAAATGTCTTTTATTGTCTCTAAACTGCTTTGCAATGAGGCTGCGTGAAACCAGAGACAATTTTTTGCCAACTTTCTTATGAACTCTGAAGTGTTTTGAACTTGCAGGATTTTCTCATGTAGACTAGTTGAAACATTCAGATGGCTCAGCAATGTTGCCTGCACAGTCAAGAGATGTTTGGTGAATAAACCAATTGTGCATTTATGGTGAATAAATGCACAAACTGATATTCTAAGTAATTTAGAGTGTGAAAATTTGATTAAAAAATTGTCAAGACTGAAATCTCCCAAGGGAAGAAAAAGGGACATCTTGTGATATGGCAGGCTATAAACATTTATGATTTTAAGAAATGCAAAAGATATTTATGTTGTCAAAAAAAAAAAAAAAA